>JACCIY010001131.1:0-46037 GCA_025506505.1 Flaveria sonorensis | reverse complement strand
TGGTTCTTGTGGACCTGGATGAGTGTTCTCATGGGTCTCTCAGCTAGCTTGCCCTTGAGATCGGTGATCTCAAGTTGCTGGTCATTGACCCTTTTCTGCAGGATAGTCACCTAAGATTCCAGGTGAGCTATCTTAGACACAAAGTAGGTGCAAAGATTTGAAAGTTTATGCACCTTGTGTTGCAGAATCCCCTCATCTTCAGATGAAGAATCATTGGGGGATGAGATAATTGGACCTAAGTCTTCTTCTTCATCACCAGCATGGTTTCTTGGCTGCTGGATTTCCCCTACCCAATGACAGTTTCCTGAGAAGTGTCAAGAGGTTGGGGCCATGGTAGAGGTCCTAGTGATGTTATCACTTGCAAGAGTGATAGCCTTACCATATGGATCTCCTGAATAGAGTCAGAGGGATCCGCCTCATGGGGGTTGCTGATGTGGGCTAGAAGTGGGTGTGAAGTAGGAGTAATATCTCTCCTTGAGTGGGGAAGAAAGGAAAGACTCATGGTACTCGCTGAAACCCAAATCTTCATCAGAATAGAAGTCAAGCTAGGAATGGGTGGGTTAAGATCGTGAGGCTGGGGATGGTAACTTCTCCTGAAGGTTGATCACTAGAGTGATGAGACTCAGAGTGATGGATTAAGGATGTTTATGGAGTTGTGAGCTCCTCAAGATGAGCATGAGGAACCTCTGCACTGATTGTTTGAAAAATAGGAGTGGTCTGCTCCTCAGGGGAAGTGGGAGCTCTAGATTCCACTTCCTCCTATATGGGTTTGATATGGGGGTTTGCACATGCTCAATAGCAAGTGCAGGGGTTTGTTTGGATTTTGGTAGGTTATGGTGATGGTAGGCTGTGTTTGAGGTGTGTAAGAGGTGGAGGGTGTTGGTTCATCACTAGCTGGTGCTGCTAGGATGTCACCCTGAGTAATGAGCTCAAACATTTTTGGGACAAGGGCTATTTCTACCCCTGAGAAGCCAACAGTTGGCCTTTTCAAAATCTTGAAAATGCCAGGCCTCATGTGTGCAAGTTTAAGAATATTACCTGTTCCCCTCAACTGTTGTCCTAATTCACACAGTTGAGAATGTGTTAAACATACCTGGGAAACATGTAATACTCTAAGGAGTCCAAATTGGCAAGTAAGTTTGTAAATACAAATTGATAGTACCTGAATTTGACCCCTTGTACCATCCCATGGACAATGAAAGAAAGGTCTTCTGGAATCTGGTCCCATCCCCCATGCTTATTGGATAAGCTATGTATGACTACATGGAGGAGGTATTTTCATTGGAATGAGACCTTCCCTTCCTGAAGATTTTGACTAAAAAGTCACCTTCATAGCCCATCTGCGCAAAGGATTGGTTGACGGGAACTTTTGGAAAGGACAGCTCACCTGCTTCATCATCCAGCTGCAAATGGGTGTTTATAACGGCTGGAGTAATAAAAACCATCATCCCCTACACAGTGACAGACAGTGCCTTCTCCCTGTCCATGGTGACCTCTTGACAGGTCCACCATAACTCAAGCAACTGATCCTCATAGAGAGGAGGATCAATTGTAAGGGAGGTGAAGTGGTGAGACAAAGAAAGATACCTACACACGTCTGAGAAGCTTGGATCCTTCTTAGAGTTTAACAGGCAACTTGATTGTGTTGCCTGTGTAGGTGCATGGTGAAATCAGGGTCCTTACGATGATCAGGATTGGCAATTTGAAGAAGCTTTGTAGTGAAGAATGAAGTGAAGAAGAAGAGGAAATTTGGGGGTAATTTTAGGGTAAGGAACAATGAAAGTAGAGAGATGAAATAGAACCATTTGGAAAGATATACTCTGGATTTGAGACAAAGTTAAGACAAAAGATAAACTTTGAAATCCGCAAGTGGGTACTACTTCTGAAAAAGGCGCCCAAAAAGTTAGTTTTCTTGGAAGTAGTAAAAGCTTCTGAAGGCAATTTTGGTTTCGGAAGCTTTGCAATCAAAGCTTTCGAAGGCAATTTTGCTTCGGAAGATATTTCAAAGAGTTTTGAAAATTTTGGATTCGGAAGAAATAAATGAGTCTCTGAGACTAAATTGCTTTCGGAAGAGATTTGTTCTAAAATGCATTTAAGTACTTATACCAAAATTTAAGCTTCGGAAGATACTTCAAGAATTTCTTCCGAAGGTAAATTCAGATAAGCTGTTTAAATGATTTAAAGACATAAACTTCTTCCGAAGGCAACTTTTGCTTCTTTCGAAAGTAAATTTTATCATTCTAAGAGATATCATTTTAAAAGTTTGTTTTCTTCCAAAGAGAACTGGGCTTATGAGGTGATCTAATAGACAACTTAGGACACATAGTTTTAAGAAATAAAGTTGATTAAGTTATTAAGAAAAATCTATTCAAAGTTAATCATCCCAATAGCTGATACAAGATATTTAAATATCTATTCATCAAAAGCTTTTGTGAACAGATCAGCATATTGTTCATTTGTGTTAACTTTGATTAGTTTTATCAAACCCTTTCAAAGTTATCTCTAAATAGATGATACCTGATATTGATGTGTTTGGTCCTTGAGTGTTGCACAGGATTCTCTGTTATAGAGATGGCACTGTTGTTGTCTATGTGGATGGGAGTCTCTTCGAAATTGAACCCATAGTCTAGCATCTGATTCTGAATCCAAAGCACTTGAGCATAGCAGCTGGCATCAGCAATATATTCAGCTTCAGTAGTTGATACAAACACACAGGATTGCTTCTTGCATTGCCAAGAGACTATCCTTCCACCAAGGAACTGACACCCCCAGATGTGGACTTTACAGTCATGTTGTAGCCACCATAGTCACTATCTATATAAGCATATAGATTAAAGTCTAAATTCTTTGGATACCAAAGGCCTAGATTTGGAGCACCTTTGAGATATCTAAGAATCCTTTTGACAGTGATTAGGTGTGACATCTTGGGGTTGGCTTGATATCTTGCACATATGCATGTGGCAAACATAATATCAGGTCTGCTAGCAGTAAGATACATAAGTGACCCAATCATAGCCCTGTAGAGATGTTCATCAACACACTCCCCCTCAAGATTAGGACCAAGGGAGTGGTTTCTAGCTATGGGTGTCTTTGTAACCTTACAGTCAGTCATCTTGAATCTTGTAAGTATGTCCTGTACATACTTTGACTTACTGATGAAGATGCCATCTTCAACCTACTTCACTTGAATTCCTAGAAAGAAATTAAGTTCCCCCATGGCACTCATTTCAAATCTATTCTTCATCAGCATCTCAAAGTCTTTGCAGAGCTTTGGATTAGTTGAACCAAAGATGATGTCATCTACATATATCTAAACTAGCAATGTGTCATTCCCTGTCTTTTTGATGAAGAGAGTCCCATTAATAGTACCTCTTTTGTATTCATGTTGACAGAGGGATATTGATAGTGTCTCATACCACTTTCTTGGAGCTTGATGCAGTCCATAAAGGGCTTTTTCTAGCTTCCAGACATAATCAGGATGATCTAGGTCTGCAAAGCTAGGTGGTTGTTTAATATAAACTTCTTCATCAATCACCCATAGAGAAAGGCACACTTCACATCAAGCTGGTAGACCTTGAAATCCTTGGATGCAGCATAAGCCAGGAATATCCTTATAGCTTCAAGTCTTGCTACAAGAGCAAAGACATATGTATAATCAATCCCTTTTTCTTGTGTGTATCCTTAGACAACTAGTCTAGCCTTGTTCTTGATGATGATCCCTCTATCATCTTTCTTGTTCTGAATACCCACTTGGTACCTATGACAGTCTTCCCTTGAGGAAGAGGGCACAAGTTCCAAACCTTCTGTCTTTTGATTTGAAGCAACTCTTCTTGCATTGCTTCAATCCAACTTCATCCTTCAAAGCCTCATCAACTTTCTTAGGCTTAATTTGGGATAAGAAACAAGAATGCAGACAAACATGGCTGTCATGAGTTTGTCCTCTTGTCCTCACCCCTGAGTCAACATTTCCAATGATGTTTGTGGTAGGATGTGACTTGTGGATCCTAAGTTGAGGAATCACATCAAGTAGGTGGACAGATCTAAATTAGAGAAATTTTGATCTGGAAAGAAGAGGTCCCCACCACATCAGCGCACTTATCAAGAGAAATTTGATCAAATGAGTGTGTGACATCATTCATGTTGTCTTCAATGGAGTGGTTATTAGCATCAAGAAATTCTTGATCACTGTCACCACCTCCAGTTCCTCCTGCATTAGAGGTTCCTTCTCTTGAATTCTAAGCCTCTGAGCTGGAATTTGAGGGTAATTCAGTTGAATCAGCATTATTTATCATGCTAGTGTTGATAGGAGCCTCAATAACAGGGTTAGTCACCACTGGAGCTGAAGTAGTCTTCTTGTATGGTCTTCTCAGCTCAAATCTTGGATCAGGATCTTTTGTTGACCTGTTATCTGTAGATCCTAAAACATTCTCACAAGATTTGTTAAAACAGTTGGTAACTAAGTCAAGATCAAATAGCCAATCTGGACCAGAACCTTTTTCACAGGGTGTGTTTTCATTGAAAGTCACATTGGTTGACTCCTTAATAATTCTAGTTCTAAGATTGTATACTCTATAAGCCTTAGCTTGAGAAGAGTATCCAACAAAGTGTCCATCATCTGATTTCTCAGCAAACTTAGCTATTTGATCTTTGGTATTCAAGATGGTGCAAGGACATCCTTCAGTGTAGTTTGGCTTGGATGAAGCTTGGCCACCATTTAACTTAGGTGCCTTGCATTCTCTAGCAAAGTGTCCCATCTGGTTACAGTTGTAACACTTGACTTTGCTCTTGTCCAGCCCAAACTTGCCACTGGCAGCATTGCTAGGAAACCTTCTCCTAGTCCTCTTATAGAACTTCTGGGCTCTGTGAGTGAGAAGAGACATTTGCTGGACTATCTCCATGTACTCTAGATCATCTGGATGGATACAGTCCAGGTCTTCAAGAGTGAAAAGAAAGTTGCCTGAACTTTCATCAGTAAAAACAAAAGCTTGAGAAGAACTTGTCTCTTGGAAGGGACTTCCTTGGATGTAGCTCTCTCTGGGTGTCTCTGGGAAGGTGATGAAAGGACCCTTTTGTGAGGTTTCAGGGTAGTAGATGAGATGATGCTGTGGTTCTTGGTTATCCCTTTCAACCACATGAAGGGCTGAACTCTGGTGAGTGTTGGAGTTACCAGATGAATTTTGCATGTTCATCTCCATCTGGTATCCACTGAGTATCCCATACAACTCAGTGAGAGTAAGGGTTTTGAGGTTTTCAATCCTTTGAATGACCGTACAATAGTGTGTCCATTGTCTTGGAAGAGAGGACATGAACTTCCTTACAATATCCCTGTTCTCAATAGTTACCCCAACATCAGCCAGAGTATCCACAATCTCAACATACCTGAAGTATTGTTGAGTCATGGTTTCACCTGTTTTGAAGGTGAAATTTTCAAACTGCTGCTTCAGGAGATCCTTCTTGTTCTCCTTGGCTTCATTTGAACCCTCATACATCAGTTTCAGTGCATCCCATAGTTGTTTAGCGGTCTTGCACTTCTTGAAACCTCTATAGATGGAGTTTGGAAGAGCAATTTGGAGGGCTGTCATGGCTTTCTGGTCAATGTTAATTCTTTTCCAGTCTTCATCAGAAAAGTCAGCCTTCTCCTTTGGTATCATGCCACCACCAGCAGCAGCTGAAGAGGTGCATGGTACATGAGGTCCATTGAAAACAGACTCCCACATCCTGGAATCTTAAAACTTGATAAAGCCTTCCATTCTTTGACACCAAGTGTCAAAATCCTCAGGAGTGATCAGTGGGGACTTTGTCATAGTTCCAGTTTCCATATCAGCTTTGGAGATAGCTATCATTTGAAGAGTTAAGTGATGTGTGTAACTAAGAGGATTTGAAGATGGTGAGATCTTACAATCAAGAGCCTGGAATGCTCTGATTCCAAATGTAGGACCGTTAAAGGGTACTTAAGTTTGCACTTAGTTAACACACTTAGGAGGATCTAAAGATCACTTAACAATTCAAATAGGGAACTGTAAACTTTTACTGAGGATACAAGACAAACACAAGTAAAGTTGTTTTAGAACAAGAAACAAGATTAAGTTTTCAAGGAAGTTTTATATTGCTCTCTAGTTCTATTACAAGTGTTGTACAAGTATATTCTAAGTGCAAGAACTGGAGACTATTTATACTACATCCTACAATCGTCAATATGCAAAAATACAGTTGGAAGTGACTAATCTAGACAACAAGATCAATCTAAAGTCAAAAAGGCAGATTGCCTTTTTGACTAGTGACTATGCATGCCATAGCTCACTGACTTTTTCGATTACAAAAAGCCAAAAGGAACAAAAAGAGAAACTTGCAGGCGAAGACCTTATCTACTTTATCATAAAGCATGAAAGTTTCACCAACTAACGATAGCAGGTGAACCACCAGAACATGCAACAAAAGTAGGTTGCTTTATGATAAAGTTGATGGAAAAGGAATCTTTTCTCTCTCTTCAGAAGAAATCAGTCTTGTCTTGTAAACAGCTTCGAAAAAATTTGTCTTTGAAACTTCAGAAGACTTCATCTTTAACTTCGGAAGAGTTGAGTTCTTGGCTTCGAAACACTTTACACTTAGAATATTTTCCAAGTTAAGTGTAAAGCTACCGCAACAGTTTCTTTTGAACTTTGGCTTCGGAAAATTTTACACTAAGCATATTTCTGAGTGTATAAAAGCTTCCGAAGCTAGCTCACCTTTGTTCCGAAGTGCATGTTGGAAGACTTGGTTGTTTTGGTATCCTTTGGTTGCTTCATCCTTTTAACTTCAGAGGTTCCTACAGTCTACTTTCAGCAAGACATGCTTGCCCTTCTTTTACATGATCTCTATGACATGAGAAGATTCTATGAGAGTCTGAAGGATCCTAACCATATGATGAAGAGAGGTTTGCTGCTGATCCTAATGAGGACTATCAACATTTGAAGAATCTATTTATTTTGGTAGCATCAGCCTAGGGGGAGTTTGTAAGGATCTATCTGAAGATTATGAGGCTGATGCAACCAAAGATCTTCCAACATGCACTAAGGAACAAGGATGAACTTGCTTTGGAAGCTTTACACTCTCTAAAAGAAACTCTAAGTGTAAAGTCTTCTGAAGCCAAAAGTTCAGAAGAAATTACTTCAGAAGCTTTACACTTAACAAGAAAAATATTCCAAGTGTAAAAACTTCCGAAGCCAGAGGCCAAGTTCTTCCGAAGCCAAAGATGAAGTCTTCCAAAGCTTCAAAGACACAGTCTTCCGAAGCCATTTTGCTGTGAAGACTGATTTCTTTGGAAGACAAAGAAAAGATGCTTTCTCTGATCTACTTTTGATAAAACTGACCAACTTTCTGTTGCAACTCTAATAACTCACCAACTTGTATGAGTTGGTGAAACTTCCATGCTTTAGTGAATAGTAGATAAATTCTTTGTCTGTAATTTTCTTCTTTTGTTTCTTTAGACTTTTTGTACTAGGAAAAGTCAGTGAGCTATGGTATGTCATAGTCACTAGTCAAAAGGCAATCTACCTTTTGACTCTAGATTGATCTTGTTGTCTAGATTAGTCTATTCCAACTGTCCTTTCAAGTATTGACGGTTGTAGGTTGTAGTATAAAATAGTCTCAGGTCCTTGTATTTTAATTATGCTTTGAACACTTGTAATAGAACTTGAGATCAATATACAACATCCTTGAAAACTAATAGTTGTGTTATTGTTCTAGGTTCTGTCTTATTGTTACTTGTGTTCCTTGTATCTTCAAAGTTTTCTGTTCCCTATTTGAACTGTTAAGTGATCTAAGATCACTCCTCTTGTGAAACTAATTATTGTTAACACCCTAACCGGTCCTGCACACCTAAGATAAGGTAGAGGGCTATAAGAGTTAACTCAAGAAATGATTCGAGTTAAGGTTATGAAATAAGAACCTTCTATAATTAACATTGTAATACCTAGAACTTCGGTACTTATGTTAGAAAAGGTTTATCTTGAGGTTGGCTGGATTGTGAGATTGTTTAGCTACTAGTTGAGGTGAATTGTATTCGTTTAGTCCTGCTTTAAACAATTTTGGACTGTGAATTGTATTCTATCAACCTTGTTTTAAACCGGTTTATTGTTTTCGGGCTATGAAGTATCTAAAACTTTCAAAGTTGGAAGTATGTTCTTGAATTGTTCTTTTCGAACATTGGCTGGCAATTATATGATTAATACGGGGGTAATACTTGTCGGGAAGATGGCAGACACAAACTCAAAAGTTATATATAGGGTAAGGATCAAATGTCAACCTTTTATTATTACGATAACCGTATTAACTTTTGAAGAATAATCAAAATAATTATTTTTTATTGGAATAACATTATTATAGATATATAAAAATATGTTTTTTATGTATATGTGCAAATTGGTAAGCGTAAAAAAGTTTACACTAGTGTAAGTTACACTTACATCTATAAATATTTGTCAAGTGTAAGTAAATTACACTTGTCATAACTATTTTACACTTGTAAATTTACACATAGATAAATTAACATAACTTTGTATATGTGCAATGATATTATTCCAACAAAAAAATAATAATTTTGATTGATCTTGAAAAGTTAACAAGATTTTCGTAATAATATAGGGTTAAAATTTGACCATTGCCCTATATATATACACATATACATATATATATATATACATACATATATATATATATACATATATATATACATACATATATATATATACATATATATATATATATACATATATATATATATATATATACATATATATATATATATACATATACATATATATATATATATATATATATATACATATATATATATATATATATATATATATATAATATACATATATATATATATATATATATACATATATATATATATATATATATATATATATATACATATATATATACATATATATATATATATATATACATATATATATATATACATATATATATATATACATATATATATATATGTAGGTATACATATATATACATATATGTAGGTATACATATATATATATATATATATATATATATATATATATATATATATATATATATATATATATATATATATATATGTATATACATATATATATATATATATATATATATATATATATATATATATATATATATATATATGTATATATATGTATATATATATATATATATATGTATATATATATATATGTATATATATGTATATATATATAATATATATATATGTATATATATGTATATATATATATGTATATATATATGTGTATATATATATGTATATATGTGTATATGTATATATACATATATCTACATATATGTATATATACATATATCTACATATATGTATACCTACATATATGTATATATACATATGCACATATATATACATATATACATATATATACACATATACATATAATATACATATATACGTATATACATATATACACGTTTATACATATATACACGTATATACATATATACACGTGTATATATATACGTATATATACACGTATATATATATATACGTATATATATACACGTATATATATACACGTATATATATATATACGTATATATATACGTGTATATATATACGTATATATATACGTGTATATATATACGTGTATATATATACGTATATAAATATACGTGTATATATATACGTGTATATATACGTGTATATATATACGTATATATATATACGTATATAAATATACGTATATATATACGTATATATATATATATATAGGATTTGCATTAAATCTTAACCCACTTTTCACGGTTAACTTGAGTTAACCCTTCAAGATAAATCAAAGTCCTTATTATTTTTGTTCGAATAAAATCATTACACATATAAAGTTATATTCTTTTATGTATAAGTGTAAATTCATAATTTTTTAAAAGTTAACATTGGTGTAAGTAACTTACACCAATGGTACAACTAAAATTATTTACACTGATTTTGTGTACCTTACACCTTCCTTAACTTCTTTGCACTTGTAAATTTATACATATGTATAAAAGAACATAATGTTGTATATGCATAATGATATTATTCGAACAAAAATAATAAGGATTTTGATTTATCTTGACGGGTTAACGCAATTTAAGTTGCGAAGAGTGGGTTAACAATTGAACTTTACTCTATATATATATTGTAAGAGTTACAATTAGAGGTTGATGCAACCAAAGTTCTCTCAGCATGCATTCTGAAGTACAGAGAAAGTTACTTTGGAAGATTTGATACAACTCAATGAAATTCACTACGTATCAAATCTTCCGAATCCAAAAGACCATTTCTTCCGAAGCCAAAGATGAACTCTTCCAAAGCTTCAAGACAAAGTCTTCCGAAGCCAAGAGACTAATTTGTTCCGAATACAGAGAAGACATGCTTTCTATGACATGTTTTTGACAAAGCTGAACTACTTTCCACTGCCATCTCTGAAGACTTATTAACTTATATAAGTTGGTGATAAGTCCATACTTTTGTTAACTGTAGATTAAGGTCTTGGAGTCTGTAACTTTCTACTTTGTACTTTTATCCCTTTTGTAATAGATAAGGATGTGAGCTATGGCATGTCATAGTCACTAGTCAAAAGGTAATATGCCTTTTGACTTTACATTGATCTTGTATTCTAGATTAGTGTTTCAGCTGGCCTTCAAAGTATGGTCGGTTGTAGGATGTAGTATAAAGTATCTCAGCTACCAGTCCTTAGGACTAAACATTTGTGAAAAACTTAAGAGCAATATATATCATTCTTGAAAAGCAATTACTTGTGTTCTTATTGTCTTCTTTATATTTGTTCTTTGTTTCACTTTAGCCGGTTCCCAATTTGATCTATTAAGTGTTCTAGTCTTTCCATCCATTATGAAATTGTTGTATTGCTCCCCCTTCACTGACCTTGCAATTGGTATCAAATCTTTTTAGGCTCTTAATTGTAAGATCTCATCATCTTTAAATCCCTTCAGTTTCACAAAACACTTACCAGCTCAATGGTAGTTCTCACTAAGCCTGATATGGAAACAGGGACCATAACAAAATCTTCACTGATCACTCTAATGACTTTGATACTTGGTGCCAACAAATGGAAGGGTTCATCAAGTCTCAAGATAGTGGGATGTGGAGATCTGTTTTCTTAGAACCTCACATCCTAAGCACCTCTTCAGCCACTGCTGGAAGTGGGATGATTTCAAAGGAAATTCTGAGAAAGATTTGAAGAAGATTGACATAGATCAAAAGGCCATGATCACTCTCCAAACTGCTCTTCCCAACTCTATATACTGCTTTAAGAGGTGCAAAACTGCTAAATAGCTATGGGATGCACTGAAGCTTATGTATGAGGGGTCTGATAAAGGTAAAGAAAACAAGAAGGATATCATGAAGCAGCAATTTGAAAACTTCAACTGCAAATCAGGTGAAACTATAACTTAACAATACTTTAGGTGTGTTGAGATTATAGATACTCTTATGGATGTTGGAGTTAAGGTTGAGAATAGGGACATTATGAGAAAGTTTGTGTTCTTTTTTCCTACACAATGGACTCACTACTATGTGGCCATTAAGAGAACTAAAAACCTCTCCACCCTTACTCTCACAGAGCTGTATGGTATCCTTAGTGGCTACCAGATGGAGATGACCATGTAAAATCCATCAAGCAACTCTTCCAGCAATCAACAAAGTTTAGCCCCTCATATGGTTGAAAGGGATAGCAGGAAACCACAACATCATCTTATATGCTATCCTGACAAGTCACTAAAGGGCCCTTTCATTACCTTCCATGAGACACCAAGGGAGAGCTACATCCAAGGAAGCCCATTCCATGAGACAAGCTCATCTTAAACCTTTATGTCTACTGATGGAAGTTATGGCAACTTTCTCTTCACTCTTAAAGACTTGGATTGTGTCCATCCAGATGACCTGGAGTATATGGAGATAGTCCAAGAAATGACTATTCTCACTCTTAGAGGCAAGAAGTTCTACAAGGGAACCAGAAGAAAGTTTCCCAGTAATATATCTAGTGAAAGTGTTACAACTGTAACAAGATGTTACATTTTGCTACACTGATGTAGCTCCCAGATCTGAGAGGCCAAGCCAACCAAAACAACAGGCTGTTTGTTGCTATTGAAAAAAGAGGCTTTGACTGGAGCTTTCATGTAGAGGATGTTTCTCCAAATCAAACACTGATGGCTGATCATGAATAAGCCATGGTATTAGAACATCTCTGTACACCTGAATGTTTTGCTAAAGTAAACATGTATAGGTCCTATAACCTGGAAGTGAGATCAGACCATGAGTCTTTGAATATTTTAAAAGTTGATTTCAAAAGAGCAAAAAATGCTATAAACTTAGAATAGAAAATTTAAAGAAAAAAATTCAACTCTTAAGCATGAGCATACAAATTATAGGACTCAAATCAAAGATCTTATTACCAAGTTAACTGAATGCCAGGCTGAGCTTGTGATCAGCAAAGCCAGGTCAGAAAAATGTGTTCTTGAAGAGGAAACCTTCAAGAACATCATATCCTTATTCATGCATGCAAAGTTTTTTTTATCAAAACAGGTAGGAATTGGGTTCAAGTGAGATAGCTCCCCCACACACTCTACTATCTGTAAGATCTCCAAGGTGTGGAACTAGTCAAAATGAGCTGCCCCTCATTGACCTTATCCAAGAAGAGGATGAAGATGAAGAAGAGATAGTGAAGGATGAATCTGTAGTGAGTGAGAAGGATCATCCTAAGAAGGGTCACTATCCTCTTGGATAGAAAAAAGAACCAAGGATGACCAAGTCAACTAAAAAGAACTTGATCAGGGCAGCCAAAAGAAAATCAAAGAAAGCCCAAGAAATCAAGGCCACTTTCAACTCCAAACAAAAACAAGTCTTTATTTCTGCTGGATTTGAAGTGGTGAATACTAAAGACTCAACTATGGACTCTAGTACCAGGGGTCCTAGTTCAAGTTCAAACCATCTTAGTCAAGAGAAGAAGGTTGATAAAATGTGCACCACTGCTGCATAGCCTAAACCATTCAGATCCAAGAGCAAGCCTCACCCTCAAAAGCCTGCTGTATCATCTATGAAGATGAAGAAGGAAATGGAAAAAGATCAAGCTCAACCTTCTCCTCAAAAGAAGACCCTCATAAGCATGCCAGTTGAATGCATCATGTGTGGTGGTGCTACTTATTTTGCTAAAGATTGCATCTACAATCCCAAGAGTACCATCCACATGAACAAGAAGACTTCTGAGAGGAAGAAGAAGAAGATAGCTTCGAAAGGAAAATCACTTTCCTTCAGAAGCTCCAAGATGATCAAGAAGAAGATAGGTAGAAAATTGAATTCAGAAGAAAATTTGGTCTTGGAAGAAATGAATGCTTCCGAAGCACTGAAGTCTGCTCTAGTGACTAAAGTTTCTTCATCAACAACAGCCAAAGATCCTCAAAGCTTGAATATAGGATCAATAACTGTTGAACTATCTTCAGTTCACTTTGATGAGCCCAAGACCAATAAGGATTAGGTCTCCAAATATAACTAACCATCTCTTTTTATGCAGGAACAACTAAAGACCAAGGGAAATATATGGATCATTGATAGTTGCTATTCCAGGCACATGACAAGCAATTGCTCTCTGCTTCAGAATTTTGAGAAAGTTGATAGAGGGCTAGTTTCTTTTGGAGGGGAATCAGGTGGTTACATCACAAGAAGGAGAAGGGTCATAAATAGTAATCTCAATATTGAGAAGGTAAACTATGTTAAGGAGCTTGGGTAAAATTTCTTGAGTGTATCCCAATTTTATGACTAGAGACATAACATTTTCTTCAATGAGCATGAGTGCATTGTTCTCAAGTCTGGGGTGGTCATTCCTTAGGAGCATATCTTGCTCAGAGCCCTTAGGAAAGGAAACATGTATATGATGGATTTGTAGGAAACCTCCCTATTTGAAGAAGTTTCTTGCTTTCTATCTAAAGCCAATAGTGATGAGTCCTTCCTTTGTCATAAAAGAATGTTTCATGTAAACTTTAAGAACATGAATAAACTAATTAAGAATGATTTGGTAATTGGAATGCCAAAGAAAGAGTTTACAAGTGATGACCATTGTGTTGCATGTCTGAAAGGAAAGCAACACAAATTGTCTCACAAGCCAAAGGAAAAGAACTCTATCACTACTCCCCTACACTTATTACATATGGATCTTTTTAGCCTCACCAGTGTAATAAGTTTATCAAGAACTTCATATTGCCTGGTGATCACATATGACTTCATAAGATATACTTGGGTCTTCTTTCTTAAAACTAACAATGAGACTCCTAAAATCTTGAAGAACTTCATTCTAAAAATTAAGAATCAATGTGATCATAAGGTCAAGATCATAAGATGTGATCAAGGAACTAAATTCAAGAACCAAATCCTTGATACATTTTGTGATGAAAAAGGTATTACAAGACAATATAGTGCTCCAAAGACTCCTCAGCAAAATGGTGTTGCTGAGAGGAGAAACATGACACTTATTGAGGCTGCAAGAACCATGCTCTCTGACTCTAAATTACCTATTACCTTTTGGACAGAGGCAGTCAACACTGGCTGCTATGTGTAGAATAGAGTTTTAGTAGTCAAGACTCATGGTAAGACCCCTTATGAACTATGGCACAAAAGGAGACATTTCATTGGTTTTCTCAGGTCATTTGGATATCTATGCACCATCTTGAATACCAAAGACCAGATAGCCAAATTTTCTGAGAAATCAGATGATAGACATTTTATTGGATACTCTTCCCAAGCTAAGGATTATAGAGTATAGAATCTCAGAACTTGAATAGTTAAGAAGTCAGCCAATATGACCTTCAATGAGCACACTCTCAGTGTGAAAGGTTTTGGTCCAGATTGGCTATTTTATCTTGATTTAGTTACCAACTGTTTTAACAAATCTTATGAAGATGTTTCAGTATCTACAGGTAGCTTATCAATAGGAGTTCCTGACCCAAGATTTGAGCCGAGAAGACCAACTATAGAATTTGTTCAGCACATGTGGTAATAAACTCTGCAGTTGGAAATCCTGTCAGTACTACAATAACAAACTATTCAGCTGATACTCTGAGGTGCTTATAAACCCCAGCACTATGGCACAAAACCCAAATAAAGGGGTTTCCAATATAGGAGGAGATGGAGATGGTGAAAATGATGAAGAATTTCATGATGCTGAAAACCTCTCCAGTGAAGACAACATCAATGATGTCACACACTTATTGGATCAAGTTTCTCTTCATAAGTGTGCTGATGTCATGGGTGACACTCAATCATCAGATCTAAATTACACTAATTTAGATCCGTCTAACCAAAATGTTATGATTCCTCAACTGAGAAACCACAAGTCCCATCCCACCACAAACATCATTGGAGATGTTGAGACTGGTGTGAGAACAAGAGGACAAACCTATGACAAATTTTTTTTGTCTATACTCTTGTTTCTTGTCCCAAATTAAGTCAAAGAAATTTAATAAATCCTTGAAAGATGGAAGCTGGGTTGAAGCAATGTAGGAGGAGCTGCTTTAAGTTAAGAGACAAAAGGTTTAGAACCTATGCCCTCTTCCTCATGGAAGACACCAATAGGTACCAACTAGGTTTTTAGGAATAAAAAGGATGATAGAGGACTTGTTATCAAGAACAAGGCAAGACTAGTTGTTCAAGGGTACACTTAAAAAGAAGGGATTGACTATATAGATGTTTTTGCTCCTGTGGCAAGACTTGAAGCTGTTAGGATATTTCTTGCCTTTGCTGTATCCAAGGATTTCAAGGTCTACCAACATGATGTAAAGTGTGCATTTTTATATGGAGTGATAGATGAGAAAGTATATGTCAAGAAACCACCTGGCTTTGCAGACGCATGTCATCCTGATTATGTCTACAAGCTTGACAAAGCTTTTCATGGGCTGCATCAAGCTCCAAGGAAGTGGTATGAGACATTATCATAGTATCTTGTCCAACATGGGTACAAGAGAGGTACTATTGACAGCACACTCTTCATCAAAGGAACATGGAATGACTTGATGTTGGTTCAAGTTTATATAGATGACATCATCTTTGGGTCAACTAATCCAAAGATTTACAAAGACTTTGAGAAGCTGATGAAGAATAGATTTGAAATAAGTACCATGGGGGAACTCAATTTCTTTCTAGGAATTCAAGTAAAGCAGGCTGATAATTGCATCTTCATAAACCAATCAAAGTATGTACAAGACATACTAACCAGATTTTATCTGACTGAGTGCAAGGTTACTAAGACAACCATAGCTAGAAACCACTCCCTAAGACCTGATCTTGAGGGGAGTGTGTTGATGAACATCTCTATAGGGCTATGATTGGGTCTCTTATATACTTCACAGCCAACAGGCCTGATATCATGTTTGCCATATGCATATGAGCAAGATATCAAGCTAACCCCAAGATGTCACACCTGGTTGCTATCAAGAGGATTCTTAGATACCTCAAAAGTGCTCCCAAAATAGGCCTTTGGTATCCAAAGAATTCTGACTTCAATCTGTATGCGTATACAGATAGTGACTATGGTGGCTGCAACATGACTGCAAAGTCTACATCAGGGGGATGTCAATTCCTTGGTGGAAGGATAGTCTTATGGAAATGCAAGAAACAATCCTATGCGTCTGCATCAACTGTTGAAGCTAAATATATTACTACTACAAGCTGTTGTGCTCAAGTGCTTTGGATTCAGAATTAGATGTTGGACTATGGAGTCAACTTCAAGGAGACTCCCATCCACATAAACAACAACAGTGCTATATCTATCACAGAGAATCCTGTGCACTCAAAGACAAAGCACATTAACATCAGATATAATTTGATAAGAGATAATTTTGAAAAGGGATTGATAAAACTAGTCAAAGTTAACCCAAATGAACAATATGCTTATCTGTTCATAAAAGCTTTTAATGACAGAGATTTAAGTATCTTGTATCAACTATTGGGATTATTAACCTTGAGTAGATTTTTATAAATTAATTTCAAGATTATTTTTCAAATACGTGTGTCTTAAGTTGCCTATATCATCACTCATATATGCCCTGTTTACTTTGGGAGAAAAGTTTTCTAACTGATATTCCTTAGAATTTTGAAAATTAAAGATATATAAGTTTATGTAAAAAAAACTGAGAGTACTTAAACTTGACCCCTTGAACCATTTCATGGACTATATAGGATAAGTCCTCAGAATCTGGTCCCGTCATCTATGTTTATTTGATAAAGAATGAATAACAACATGGAGGAGATACTTCAACTGGTAAGAGACCTTACCCTTTCTGAAGGTTCTGACAGTGAAGTTCCCTTCATAGCCCATCTACCTGAATGATTTATTCACAGTAGATTTGGGAAAAGACAACTCGCCTTCTTCATCACCCAGCCTTAGATAAGTGTTGATTGTGGCTGTAGTGATGAACACTGTCTTCCCCTGCACTAATACAGATAGTGCCTTCTCACCGTCCAAGATCGCCTCTTGGCAGGTTCTCCAAAACTCCAGCAATTGTTCTTCACAGAGTGGAGGGTCAATTGTAAGTGCGGTGAGTTAGGTTGATTGGCCAAGAAAACGGTAAACATCTGAAAAACCATGATTTTTCTCAGATGTCAACATAGCAACTTGGTTATGTTGCCTGTGAAGGTGCATGGAAAAATTTGGTTGGTTTCGGGGTTCAGGGTTGGCCATTTGAGAACGCTTTAGGATGAAGAAAGCTAAGAACAAAGAGGGTTTGTGGGTGAATTTAGGGTTTGAACTTTTGCAGATGAGTAGGAAGAAGAAAGAAGGGGAACCGTTGTAAGGATATTTATATGGTTGGATTTGAGACAAAGTTAATACAAAAGGATAAACTTTGAAATCCGAATGTCGGTCCCACCTCTGAAAAAGTGCCCAAAAAATTAGTTATATTGGAAATAGAAAATCTTCCAAAGATAATTTGTCTTTGAAAGTTTGAGAAAACTTCCGACGCCAATTTGACTTCGGAAGATATTCCTTAGCTTGACAAGAATTGCTTCGGAAGAAAAATACTTAGAGTATTTTGCTTATGGGATATATTTGGTTTCGAAATATATTAAACTTCAAAAGTTTTATTCAAAAGATTAATAATCTTCCGAGACTTAATTGCTTTAGAAAGAAAATTGTCCTTCAAAACCTATAAGTACTTCGAATTATATTTAAGCTTCGGAAGATATATCAGAATTTCTTCCGAAGGTAAATTTCTTAGTAAATAGTTATTAGTTTTGAAGACATAATTTTCTTCCGAAGTCAACTTAATGTCTTGCAAAGCAATATATATTTACTTGCAAACTTGGACTCCTTAGAGTACTACATGTCCCCTAGATATGTCCAGCACATTCTTAACTATGAACTGGGCTCACAATTAAAAGGAACATGTGCTACTCTTAAATTGGGATAGATGAAGCCCGACATCTTTAAAATCATGAGAAAGACCATTGTTCGCTTCTCTAGGGTAGAAACAACCAAGGTCCTAAAAATGTTAGAGCTCATTGCTCAAGGTGACAAATTGACAACACCAATCAATGTTGAACCCACACCTTTTACATCTATAGCACCCACACAGCCACAAATAATCCTCACCTACTCAAGAAAATCCAAACGAACCCCTACTCAGTCTATTCAGATTAAGCTAGCCCCCATATAATTACCCATGCAGGAGGAAGTTAAACCAAGAGCTCCTACTACCGTTGAGTAGCAAACCACTCACATTACTTCATTGATCAGTGCTGAGGTTCCTCATGCTCAGCCTGATAAGCTCATTGCCCAAACCTTAAGCCTTTACTCTAAGGCTCAAAACTCAGGTGATCAGCCTTTAGGGGAGAGCTGCCATCCCTAACCGTTAGACTTAAACCAACCATTCCCTAAGTCTCTCTTCTCCTCCCATGCTTAAGGAGAGATTAGTGCTCTTGAAACACCCATATCTAGCCCACGTCATCCACCCTTAACTGAGGTGGACTTCCCTAAACATGTTTAGGAAGTCCATATGGAAGAGGCTCTCAATTTTGCAAGTGATTACAATAGTAAGACCTTAACCATGGCAACCCAACCCCATGACACTTCTCTTGAAGTTGTCATGAAGCAAGGAAAATCCAGCAGCCAAGTACCATAAGCTGGTCATTGATTAGCAACTTAAGATCACCAATCTCAAGGGAAAGCTAGCTGGGTGACCTGCCAGGCAAACTCAGCCAGGTCCATAAGAACCTGTGAATATGGTGGAACTAACCCTTAGCTCTCCTGTGCAAGAGGGTGATGCTACCAAAAAGGGGAAGAAAGTCCTACCTGCAATCATAGAACCTGAGAGTTCTGCCTAGAGTATGGACATAGAGGCCTCACCATCTACACTTACAGTTGTCCATACTCAACAACCTCCTCAGGCCCACATTGATATGGATGCCCTGATTCAAAGCCTATTTGAGGAGGGAAATCTAAGGGCCATGTATACCCCATCCTACCCTGCTGAAAACCTAATAGTAGGATGGAGGTATGATGCTGATAGAAGAGTCCTGGTACTCTCTAGGTCTCAGGGGAAACAAGAAGTCTTCAATTTTCAAACCCTGAGATACTATAAGAGTTTTCCTCTAGTTGACCTGCCACTTGCCAACCCAAGTAATAACAGGCAAGCTGACAGGTTAGCTGAGAGGATCCAGCAAAAGGTACTTGACGAGTTTAAAAGAAGATCCTACTTATATAGACAAAGGCTAGCATGGAAAACTATTGGTCAACTGGATATTAAGGCAGACCCTAAGATTAGCTCCGAAGGGGAAACCTCAGTTGAAGGCCCAACAGTTGAACCTATGAACCTTGAGATAGGAAATGCCTCAGCACCCAGTACCCTCAATAAGGCACCAGCCGATGAAGGTGTATCATAGCCTCTCCTTGTCCAGAGCTCAAGTGCTACACCAAGTGTTAAAGGCCAAAGCTCTCTCCACCCTAAGTCACACAGGCCTGTGACTGACAAAAGGAAGAGGGTCATGACATCTAAGAAGATTGAGAAGGAGAAAAAGGATAGAAAGAGGAAGGCAGGGGGAGAGAGAACAAGTGAGACCCCAAGCTTTATGGAAGCTACAATCAGGGTGGCCCCCAGGACAAACACTCAGGAAGATGAGTTAAGGGCAGCCAGATCAAACTATTTGGGGTTAAAGAACTACAACATTGATAAAATCATCTCTCTTCCCTTGGAGGAACTAAATGAACTTGCGGACACTGAAGTATTAAAAGAGGAAGGAAGCTGAGGCTGCAGAGTTGCTCCTCAAGGTTAAGGAAGAAAGAAAAAGAAAGAGACTTTACAAAGCTCCTACCCTCACTCCAGTTCAAGAAAGCCCTAAAGCAGAGGCTGTGGCAACTGAACAAGAAACTTAAGTAGGTAGGGAACAAGATAGACAAAACATGATAACCTACTTGAGTGCCATAGGCCTCTATCAAGCAGTAGACATACTTCCTTTTTCAAATGAATACCTGTGAACCTTGAGACAGGAAATGCCTCAGCACCCAGTACCCTCAATGAGGCACCAGCCAATGAAGGTGTATCATAGCCTCTCCCTTGCCAGAACTCAAGTGCTACACTAAGTGTTAAAGGCCAAAGCTCTCTCCGCCCTGAGTCATACAAGCCTGTGACTGACAAAAGGAAGAGGGTCACGACATCTAAAGAGATTGAGAAGGAGAAAAAGGAGAGGAAGAGGAAGGCAGGAGGAGAGAAAACAAGTGAGACCCCAAGCTTTATGGAAGCTGCAATCAGGGTTGCCCCTAGGCCAAACACTCAGGAAGATGAGTTAAGGGTAGCCAGATCAAACTATTTGGGGTTAAAGAACTACAACATTGATGAAATCATCTCTCTTCCCTTGGAGGAGCTAAATGAACTTGCTGACAGTAAAGTGTCAAAAGAGAGGAAGGAAGCTGAGGCTACAGAGTTGCTCCCCAAGAATAAGGAAGAAAGAAAAAGAAAGAGACTTTACAAAGCTCCTACCCTCTCTCCAGTTCAAGAAAGCCCTGAAGCAAAGGTTGTGGAAACTGAATAAGAAACTCAGGTAGGTAGGGAACAAGACAGACAAAACATGATAACCTACTTGAGTGCCATAGGCCTCTATCAAGTAGTAGACCTACTTCCTTTATCATATGAATACATAGAGTTTGAGTACCTCAAGCAGCTTGAACTAGAAGTGTTAAAAGAATAAAAAGCTGCTAAGAGGAAGATAAGGGAAGAGGCTACTAAGTCAAGAGCCACCATCCTGGCCAATCAAAAGAAGTCTACTGACAGACTAAAGATGGTGAGCTTCTTGAAGCTGTATGGGTTCTCCACAAGGAGATTTGGTTGTAACACCCAAAAACTTCAAAAAGAAAAGTAAAGGAGCAAACGGGATTTTATTTTAAAAAGCGAGGGTTAAAAGTGTACAAGGGCCAAACCGACCCATAATGGGGTTTAAAAAGAAAATGGCCGCCCATACCCTCTCTCCCATGCACTCAACCTTTGGTAGATAGAGAGAAAAGACTCTCATCGGTTCTAGAGTGAGAAAGTAGAAGAAATCTTCAAAAGGTAAGATTTGAAGGTGTTTTCTTCTCGATTTCAGTCGGGTTTAAGCTTCTGAATCGATTTCTGTGTGTTTCTATATGTTCAGGTGCTTGTTTTTATGTGTTTAGGTGTTAGAACTCCAGGTTTGCTCTCAGGTTTGTGGTGTTTAGCTCGAAGGTTGTTTAAAGTGAGTTCTAGATGCAGGACCATGTAAAGGGTGGTCAATACAATTAGTCTCATAATGAGAAGAGTTTTAGAACACTTAACAGATCAAATGGGGAACCGGGTTTGTGTGAGATGATACTAAGAATGCAAGTAAACAATGAGATAGAACTAAGAACAAGAATAGAGAAGTATGGTTTCAAGGATGCTATATATTGCTCTCAAGTTCTATTACAAGTGTTACAAAGCATAAAAGAATTACAAGGACTCAAGATACTTTATACTACATCCTACAACCGTCAATACTTAGAAAGAGAGTTGGAAACACTAATCTAGACAACAAGATCAATGTAGAGTCAAAAGGCAGATTGCCTTTTGACTAGTGACTATGACATGCCATAGCTCACATCCTTTTCTGATATAAAAAGGTTAACAGGTACAATAGTAGGAAGTTACAGACAAAGACCTTAATCTACAGTTTACAAAAGCATGGACTTTTCACTAACTTGTATAAGTTGGTGAGTCTTCAGAGTTGTAGGGGAAAGTATGTCAGCTTTATGAGAAGTAGATCAGAGAAAGCATGTCTTCTCTGTCTTTGAAAGAAATCAGTCTTCACTTCATTTGGATTCGGAAGACTTTGTCTTCGAAGCTTCAAAAGACTTCATCTTTGGCTTCGGAAGATTTTACCCTTAGAATATTTTCTGTGGAGAGTGTAAAACTTTC
Source organism: Flaveria sonorensis (assembly GCA_025506505.1). NCBI lineage: Eukaryota > Viridiplantae > Streptophyta > Magnoliopsida > Asterales > Asteraceae > Flaveria > Flaveria sonorensis. The sequence continues at coordinate 23,585 of JACCIY010001131.1, read as the reverse complement.
GAAGCAACTTCTACCTTGTACATCAGTGCATGCATGCAGGAAGCACCTTGGTTGTTTTGGCCTCTTTGGTTGCATCAGCCTTCTAATCTTCTAATATAACCTTACAAACACCCCCTAGGCTGATGCTTCCAAAACAGAGAAGTTATTCATATGTTGACAGTCCTCGTTAGGATCAGCCTGGAGATCATGTAGAGAAAGATAAAGTTGGCTGAAAGATAAAGTTGGCTGATGCTACCAAAACAGATAAAGTTATTCATATGATGAAGAGGACCCTGCTGTGGATCAAAAGATAAAGTTGGCTGAGATGCAGCTCTAGGTCCAGGTTGTGTTGTCTCAGGGGGTTCAACTTTTACCTCAACTTCAGGTTGAGCTGGACTTGGTGGAGAATGCAAGTCAACAAGCTCTCCCTTCTTAATCTTCTGCTTGATCACTTTGATATGCTCATCCATAGTGGATAGAGACATTGGACCAAGCCTCCTTCCAAAGAATCCATAGAGCTTCAAGAAGCTCATCATCCTTTGTCTGTCAGCAGAATTCTTTTGGCTCTTTTGGATGATGGCTCTTGACTTTGCATCTTCTTCCCTTAGTTTTCTATTAGCAGCCTTTCTTTCTTTGGTAACTTGTTGCTCCAGCTACTTGAGATACTCAAATTCAACATACTCATATGATAAGGGAAGAAGTGCATGTAGATGCTTCTTAAAGATTAACATTTAGTCTTTATGTGTCTTGTATAGTTTTTGTCATAGTATAGGGACTATTTTGTAAATATTTGTTCCTTTTGTATTGATAGTAAATTGCATAGATAAGGAATGTGTAGATAAGATGAGAGAGATTTAGACGTATTGTAACTGTTTCCTACACTTTGTATTCTTCTATATGCTAATCAATGAAAACTCTATGAATTTTTATTGATTTGCTTGTGTTGAATTGAATACTTGTGTGTTTTAGATTGAATTGTGTTCATATATCATCATAGATCGATCCATTTTTGAGCTCATCAAATGGTATCAGAGCTTTCGATTCAGTGATTGAAGTTCTTCAACTGTCGAACTCTCAAAATCACTTGAATCTGTGATTGATAAACAATTCAGTCGTATAATTGTTGAATTCAGTTGTGTTTCATCATAAGGAACATGATTTGATTTACAATTAGCAGTACAATTCATTCAAATCAGTGAATTTGAGCAAAAAGCTCTTCGAACCTGTTCTTCATTTGTCGAACCTTTTATTGAATCAAAAGATCAATTTTGGTTGTTAATTGGAGAAATTAAAGTTGAAGGATTGATTATTGATCAATTTCCTACATAATTTGAGGATTTCAGATCAATTAATCAAGTTTCGAAGGATTTCAGAAATTTAAGTTCGTATGAAACTGATGAATGTGGCGCATTAGGTCAAAAACACTGCTGAAAATTGCCCAAGTGTTAGGCGCATAACAACTGTTTAGGCGCTTTTCCACTGTTTGGGCGTTTTTCAGTTAGGTGTTTTTCTACTGTGTGGGCGTTTTCAACTGTGTGGACACTGAAGATTTTCTGAATCTAAGTAATTCCAGGCGTTTTACAACTGTTGAGGCGCATTACAACTATTTGGGCATTTTTCAACTTGGGCGTTTTGGAATTTTTCTAAGGCAATCCCTTAGACGTTTCAAAGTCAAAGTCAAAGGAAGTATCACACATGTTTGGGTGCTTTACCACGTATCAGCTTTAACACTTAGAAAATCTTTTGAAATTTTTCAGAAACTTAAAAAAATCAAAAAAAAATATATTTCCAATTCATTGTTTTAATTCAAAACATTAAAAAAAATTAAAATGGTAAAATTAGAAGACTCAGAGAACCGAGTTCCCAAGCTAAAGAATAAAGCAGATTTCAAGAATTGGTCACTGAGATTAAAACATCACTTGAACTCTATTAATACTGATCTTTGGAAATCAATAGAAAGAGGGTCATATATTCCTATAACTTTAGATGGTCCTGATAGAGGGTTTATCTACACAAAAGACTCTCCAGAGCCATACCATGAAGATGGTCTGCAAGGTGATGATCGAAGAAAAGTGAAAAACGATATAAGAGCTTATTCTCTGATATGCAAAGGACTGCCACTTGAAGTTCTTACAAGGCTTGATGGTTATCAGACTGGATACACCATGTATAAGGCTTTGAAAATATATGTGAAGGTGGAAAGGAGATCCAGGATCTAAAAAAACAAAAGTTAAAGAGACAATTAGAACTTTTGAACATTTATCTGGTGAAACAATAAATCAGATGATGAACAGATTTGTTCAACTGACTACTGACATGTCGACTGCAGGCATCAAGAATGATTTAAAAGATCTTAACTTCAGGCTTCTCAATGCTCTTCCATCTTCATGGAAGCAAACAGTCACTCTGTTAAAGCATACTGAGAAATTCCCAATGGATCTTGATCTCTTGATTGCTAAAACAGAATCTGTCGAAATTGATGAAAGTTCTAGAAACAATGACAGAGCAGCTTCGATGTCATAATATAAATATGTTGCTTCTCCAGCAAGTACTGTGGAGAATGCATTCATGGCTAAGAATGAAACTTCACCGAAAGATGAGGGTGATCTATTTGTTGGCGCAGGGTTCTTCACTGATTCTACTTACACAAGTGCTCCTGCCTATGCAACTCAAAATCAACCTCAATCTCCTCCTATGCCTAAAAGTTCTAAATCTCAAGCAGAGACTCCATCTACTAACTCTGCTAAAACTAGCAAAGTTAATGATATAATAAACATCCTATTACAGGATGAAGAGTCTAAAACTGCTTTCACTGCATTTATGGTAAGCTTTCAAGCTTATCAAGGTAGTCATCTAACTTAACTTGATCTTGTTTTGCAGGATTTGTTTGAAATGGATCCAGACGATGTAGAAGAAATGGATCTCAACTGGCAAATGGTTATGATAGCTTACAGGACTCAGAAACACTCATATGTCAACAGAAACTACAAGCCTAGTGCAAACTGTTGGATTTGATAAGTCCAAATCTAGGTGTTTCAACTGTAACAACTATGGACACTTCTCTAGAGAGTGCAAAGCTCCAAGGAATAAAGGAGGAAATGGCCAATCAAGCTCAAGTAATCAAAGGTTTCAGCAATCTTCACAGAAGACATTTCAGAAACCTTATCAAAGCCTACCAATGCTAGAATTGAAAGATGATTCTAAATCATCAGAGGAGCCCAAGAAAGCTCTTGTTGTTAATATTAAAGATGGTTATGATTGGAGTGCATACGCTGAGCAATTTACTGCTGATTTAACCTCCAATTTGTCTCTTGTTGCAGAAATACAAAAAGAAGATTGGTCTGAATTTAATGGTCCAAAAGCTGATGGAAACTCTGAGAATGAGGAAGAGGATTATGACTGGAGTGACAAGTCTGATCCCAAGGAAGATTTAGAGGAAGTTGCATTGATGGCAAAATCTGATCAACCAAAGGTTGAAAGCTCTAACTCTGAAACTTCTCCTCCTAAATATTCTGAAATTCTATCAGAAGTCGGAGAAAAATTATGCACAAAGTTTTGCTTTGACCATGTCGAATACTACATAAATTATTCTTATAAGATTTGTGAAAAACTCAAGCAAGAAGAATTTATGCATAACAAACTCAAAAACGATCATAAAGTATCTGATGAAAAGAATCTCTCTTCAAAATTCATGGAACAAAACTCTAAGAGAACTTGAAATTGTATCAAAACAACTTGAAGAGATGACAAAAAAATCTTGAACTGGAGAAGATAGCACATGCTGCTACACAAGTGGATCTCGCAAAAGTTAAAAGTTCTAAAAGTATTGTGGAAAAACTGGTAAACAAAAGAAAAGATAAACAAAAGGCAGGAATTGGGTTTCACTCATGAATCGATGCCTGAATCAATAACAAATACTTTACCAGAAAACTTTAACACTCATGATCACTCTCCAGAAAACAAGGCAAAATTAAAAGCTTTTCAAAACAAGACCAAGATGTCTGATGTTGAAGAAGAGAAAACAAATGTGGAAATTTTTGAAGAGAAAGATAACGAAAAGATAAAAATGGTCATCCTGTTAAGTAAAATCTTATGAACCAAAGCCTAAAACTAAGAAAGTTTTTGTTCCTAAAGAATCAGTTTTAGAGGAAGTGAATATTATAACTGAAAACCAAAACTCAAAAATCAAAACAAAGCTCAAAATGATGAAGAAACATCAGAAGATTCAAATTCATTTGGTCTAAATAACCCAGAATTCATTAAATGGCAAAAAGACCAGAAAAAGAAAGAATATGAACAAGAATCTTCAACTGAGGATGTTCAATCTAAACCGAAAACTGGTTCTACAAAATCAAGGAACCAGAGAAGAAGAAGAAAGATAAATAAAGCTAAAAATGAACAAATAAAAATTCAGGAAAATCAGACAAAAGAAATAAATCAGGCAACAAAATTAAAGCCAATTAAATTTGTATCTGCTGGTTTGTTGAATGTGAACTCCATTCAAGATGTTAAAGAAAATCCTAAGAACAAATCAACCTCTGATCTGAAAACAGTTCAGATTCTAAGACTTCCGCTGCAGCTAAAAGATTTGTATCTAAGGAAAACAAGAATGAAATTCATGTTCAAAAACAAAAACAAATTGTGCAAAAGAAAAGTGGTTCAAATCAAAGCACAATTCTTCAAATCAAATCAACAAATTAACTCTTTGACACCTAAAAGTAAACAAGTTTCTAATGTTGCGTCAACGTCAAATGTTTATAAGAATTATTCAAGACTCCACAGAGGTATTGTAACATATGTGACATGTATAATCACAAAACGTCTGAATGTTTTTTTAACAAACTGTCACATTTGCGATATGAGAAATCACTCAACTTCAGAGTGTTATTTTAACAAATACTGTACCTACTATGATGAGCAAAACTCATAACACTAAAGATTGTTACTTTAGAAAGAATTCACAGAGGAAAGGATTTGCCACTTCAATAGTGAGAAAAGGTTATCTTAAGCCGTAATATAAAAGATACCAAAATGTTGGTTTTCAAAGATTAACACACCAACCCTCCTTAGGTTTGAACACTTTCAAAAGAAATAATTCAGTGAGACCTAAACAATACTTCAATAATAATTTCATTCCAAGGTCAGTGAGAATTAATAACAAAAGTTTTGAAAATAAAAGCTTTTCAAACAATGGTCAATCAAAAAGCATGAATTTTCCAAACAAGCATAATTTGTTACAAATAACAGAATTGGTAAATTCATAAAGAATAAACCTGATGTCAACAAACTTCACTTTAAACAATTTACTATTGTTGACAAGTTTGGAAAACCCAAGACCATTTCGGATTGGGTAGATAATTCAACTTAAATTGTTTTGTTTTGCAAGTACGCCCGAGAAGACCAATCAATTCTTGGTATGTGGATAGCAGGTGTAGCCGGCATATGACAGGCAATCAGGACTTATTACAAGATTTTAAGTTAAAAGATGGAACGCATGTCGCCTTTGGTGGTGATGCGGGAGGAAAATTTACCGGAGAAGGAACAGTATCCAATGAGATTATGAGCTTTAATAAAGTCAACTTCTGTTCACAGTTGAACTTTAATTTGTTAGGCATATCCCAAATTTATGATAAATCCTACTCTGTACTTTTTGATTATTCTTTCTGTTGTATCTTGAAGTCAGGATTTCAGATAAGCAAGGATTGCGTGGTTGTTAAAGCTGTCAGAGACCAACACGTATACAAACTGGATATGTCTCAAGTGGTCGCTTCTATAGAAACAACTTGTCTCTTTTCTAAAGCATCAAATGATGAAAGCCAGCTTTGGCATAGACGTCTAGGGCATTCAAATTTCAAGAATATGAACAAGCTTGTAGCAGGAATTCATGTTATTGGCCTTCCATCAAAGAAGTTTGCCACTACTGATCATTGCTCAGCATGTTTAAAGGGGAAGCAGCATAGAGCGTCTTATAAGCCCAGCAGATAAACACAAATTCCAAACCCCTTCAGATGTTGCATATGGACCTTTTTGGACCAACCAACGTGAAGAGTATTGAAGAAAATCATATTGTTTAGTTATCATTGATGACTTTACAAGATTTTCATGGGTTTATTTTTTGAATGCTAAATCTAAAACGGCTGATCTATTAAAAGAATTCATCATAAAAGTTGAAAATCAATTAGATCAAAAAGTAAAAATAATAAGAAGTGATAATGGAACGGAATTTAAAAATGCTAATATTGACATGTCCTATGCAGAAAAAGGAATCGCTCATCAGTTCAGTGCTCCCAGAACTCACAACAAAATAGAGTTGCTGAAAGGAAGAACAGAACTTTGATTGAGGCTGCACAATCCATGTTAGCAGATGTGAAATTCCTATTACTTTCTGGGATGAAGCCATATCTACTGCGTGTTTGTATAGAATCATACTTTGATTGTGAAAGACAAACTGAAAACTCCATATGAGTTGATATTTGGCAGGAAACCAAACATAGATTTTCTAAAATCTTTTTGTTGTCCAGTTATGATTTTAAATTCAAGTGATCAGCTAGAAAAATTTGATGCAAAATCTAATGATGGATTTTTTGTTGGATATTCATCTGTTTCAAAAGCCTATCAAGTTTATAACTCTAGGAAAATGTTATACTTGAAACATTCAACGTTAAATTCCTTGAAAACTCTTTTCCATCAGTTTCAAATGGTCCAGCTTGGTTATTTGATTTAGATTCATTGTCAAAATCTTTTCAATCTAACTTGTTTGATCAATCTAATTTCCTTGATTCTATAGGTAAGAAGAAAACTCAAGGGGATCTCAGTTCTTTCAGCGATGATTCAGATTCTAACGATGCAGATGATTCAAGCCCAGATTATCCTTTCTTTTCTTTTGTTGAGACTCAATAATTCATGTGAATAACGATGATATTTCTTAACAAAATGAAGATCATTCTGTTTCAGAAAATCAAGATGTTTCACAACCTATTCCTAATGATAGTATAGAAATTATACAACCTGAGTCTGGAACTTCATCTATTTCTGGTGATGTAGCTGAGTCTGGTAATCTTGATTACTTTATCAACTCACCGACTCAAGTTCCCAATTTCAATCCACATTCTTCAAGCCTATTGCATCAGTTTTCCAACTTGAACCAAACCAATCTGGATGTTCATGTTCAAGAGAATGAGATTCCAACATGTAACACCCCGAATTTTTATTTAAAAGACGAGAAAAGAAAAGTGTCCAAAAAGAAAAGTAAATGAGCACAAGTTGAAGGGGGTAAAGTGCAAAAGGTGCACAAACTCATTATTTTAATATAAATGAGGGTATGACCACCCCATAAAGCAGCAGATCTGCTTTTTGGCCTCGGCTGAAGAAGAAGGAGAGCAAGAAATTGGTTTTTGGAGAAGAAGAAGGAAGAAGAATCTGCAAAAAGGTTAGTTCTCGGGTTTATGTTTGTTTTAGCTTAGTTTGCAGCTTGTAACCGAAGTTCTTGGTGTTTAGAGGTTGTGTTCGGGATTTTTGAAGCTGCTGTTGCAAGTGGGTTTCAAGTTTGAGGTGCTTGGTTCAAAGAGCTGCTTCAAGGTGAGTTTTAGGACCCCTCTTTTACTGATTTTTAAAGTGTTGGGGCTATTATGCATACCGAACAAGCATTTTTAAAAGATAACCGTGAGTTTATGCTTTATGTTCGATGGATGTTTTGTGAATGTTTGTTTAGAGGTTGTTTTTGGGTTTGACTTGATGTTTAGTATGTTCTAAGTGTGTAGTATGATAGATCTGAGCCATGGATGTATTAGGATGGTGATTGGGAGCTGGAAATAGCATAAGTATGTTGCGGGTCAATCTGTTCATCCGCATTTCTTTTATTCTCCCGCATTTGCTATAGTATCCGCACTTGCTACAGTGTCCGCATTTGTTTCATCCACATTTCTTTAGACACTTGGAATGTTTTATTAAGACTTCATCCGCATTGTCCATACGCATTTAAGTACTTTGTTCATGCGCATTGTTGTTTGTTCATCCGCATTTGTAGATGCTTATGCGCCTAAGTGTTCTTCCGCATTTCTTTTATTCATGCGCATTTCTTTGGGACGGCATAATTTCTGAGGTGTTCATCCGCATTAGTGTTGTTCTCCGCATTTGTTCTTGCTCATCCGCATTTCTTTGGGGACTTAGGTTTCTTTTCGGGAATTTTGGGAAGTAGAATTTAAGTGCTAAGGAATGATGTCTTGGGGTGGCTTATGCTTAGTTATGTAGTGGTGGCTTGTGATGATGTTTATGATGTGAATGTTGTGGTTGTATGTATGTGTTATCTTTCTTCGTTAAACAGTTTTCAAAATGTATTATGTTATAATACCTGTTGTGTATTATGTTGTGACTTTACGTGGTATGATGTATGATTATGTACGTAAAGTATTATGTAATGAAAGTGGAAGATAACGAATGATGAGAATAGAAGTAACGGATGATGAGCTCCTTGTCCCGTACTCCGGTACTGTGTCAGTCTACGGACATGAGTGGGGGTTTGTTTACAGGCCCGGCACAGTATCAGTCTTCGGACATGAGTCGGGGTATTGCATGAGACACGATGGTATATGAAGGAGATGAGCTCCTTGTCGCGTACTCCGGTACTGTGTCAGTCTTCGGACATGATTCGGGGGGTGTTTATAGGCCCCGGCATAGTATCAGTCTTCGGACATGAGGGGGTATTGCATGAGGCAGGATTCGGATGATGGTATGAATTGTTTGATGAACAATGATTAAGATAATAAATATTATTATCTATGTGTACGTATGTTGTGTGATCGCATACGATTACGAAGGTTATGATTTAAAGAAAGTAAAGTATTTTATTTATAAAACTATAACTCACTCAGCGTCGCTGACTTTTTGTATGCATGATAGTTGGTAGGTATTTTGTTGATGCTGAGGAGTTGCAGGCATGGATGCATACGCTACTGGAGTGTTTGAAGATTGGCATCCATATTTTGACATATCATTGTATTTTAAACTAATGTAATGTATTGAAATGATATGTTTTTGATTATTAATGAAAGTCTTAAATTTCCGCTGCAAAGAAATGAGTAATTTTAAATAATTTATGCCATGACGGTCCAGCTGTAAGCGTCTCGAAAAAACGGGGCCTTACAAGTTGGTATCAGAGCCAAAGTTTAAGAGAATTAGGTAACTATTTTCAAAAAGAACCTAATCTTAAACTGAGAATGGGATGAAAGGAAAGGGATGCCAGTCCTAGTAGCTACGTGCCTGCAGGTAAAAGTTTTATGTAAACGGGTTTTATGTAAGTTAATGTTAATCGGTATTATGTGCGCATGTTATGTGGCTTGTGTGCTTTGGTGTAGATTAGATACTGATGTAGTCAGGATAGGGAATGCTTGGGGGATGAAGAGTAAAGTAAGTGGCTAATCATAACTGGCCACTGTAATTAGGGACTTACTATACTTGACATTAACTGAGCTATTACCTTGATTGACCATGTTGGTGTTTGAATCTTGTAGTGTTCATAGATGGCTGGTGGTAGATCTTCTAAGGCTTCCCGAGGTGGAATACGTGGTGGACGTGGTGCTGGAACACGTGCCACAAGGAGATGAGTTAGGGATGCGGAGACGGCTCCTATTGGTCCCGAGGTTCATCAGCATGAGGGCGTTGATGAGAGCGCAAATTTGAGGGCCTCAGTGAAAGAGGTAGTGGTTGAGGAGGTTCATCAGGTCATGCAGACAATCTTACCATCTGTAGTGACCGAAGTTATTCATGCTATGAGGGATGACGAGCAGAAGGAGAAGGAGGAGAATAGGAGAACCGCCAGGCGAGGGGGTGGAGCTGGAGGTTCCGAGGATATGGAGCAACCCAATGTGGATATGGTTGTCTCCGATGATAATGAGGAGGCAGTGCCGGGAACTGCGAGGGGATGCAGTTATGGGGCATTCCAAAGATGCAGGACCCCGAAGTTTGATGGAAATGGGAGTGCTGCTGCTGCACAACGTTGGGTGAGAGAAATGGAGGTGGTGCTTGACATCAGCGAGTGCCGTGAGGATCAAAAGGTAAGTTTGCTACCCACTCTTTTGTGGATTCAGCCTTATGCTAGTGGGACAATATTGTCCAGGCTGAGGGTACCAGGGCAGTTAGGAGGATGAGGTGGAAGGAACTAAGAGGTTGGTGATTGAGGAGTTTTGTCCTCGTAGGGAGCTGGACAAAGTCGAGAGGGAGTTCCTGCAGCTGGAAGCGGGAACGATGACACACCAGCAATACACCACGAAGTTAACGAGATGGAAAGACTGGTGCCAGATCAAGTGACGCCTATGTCATGGAAGATCAAGAGGTACATCCAAGGTCTGCCAATAGATGTCCGCAGACATCTGGTCACTGCCCGACCAAGCACGTTTAGGTCGGCGGTCGATTTGGCGGGAAGGTTGTACGACGAGCGAGAGACGGTGGCGATGATGGACGAAGTGGAGGAGCAAGGCTATGATGGGAATAGAAGTGGGAGAAGGGGTGATAAAGATGGACTTGAGGCTGGTGGTAAGAAGGTGAGGATAGGCAATCAGAGGATGGTAACCAGGGAAGTGAGGGCATGCAAGAAGTGTGGAAAAGGCCACGAGGGAGAGTGCAAGTGGGGACTGAATGTCTATTTCCAGTGCGGGAAGGAGGGCCACAGGGCAAGGGATTGCCTTATGGCTAAATGCTACGACTGTGGTGAGACTGGACACATGAGCCGAGACTATAAGAAAACGAGGGCAGGAAGCTCCTGCGCAAGGAAGGATGGCAGAGGATGAAGGCTGAAGCAGGTGCCCTGACTGAGAGGAGGCTAGAGCGGACTTCGACTTGACGTGAGGTACGTTTCTGGTAATTTAAGTTATGCATCTATGCTGTGATTGTGGTGCTAGTAGTAGTTTCATTTATGCTGCCTTTGTGTTAAGTTGCACGTTAGGAGTAGGAAGATCGATGCATCCTTCGATGTAGAAATTGCTATTGGTAAGTCCACTAGGTTATCGGATGTCCTAAAGAATTACATGATAGTATTGAGAGAGCACGTGCTTCCTCCTAGACTGTTCAGGACAGACATGGATGGATAGACGTGTGCCTTCGGAAGGATTGGCTAGTAGCCTGTGAAGCAAACACCGAGTATTGTAAGAAGGCGGTTTGAGTAATTACGCCCGAAAGGAGTTCGGTGTCGATCTACGGCGGTGGAGTAATGATGAAGGCCTCGTTTTAAGAGAGGGGATCACCCGATTTCGAAAGTGAGTGAAGCTAATACTAAGGTGTAAAGAACTAATCTGAACTGTTGCTCAGGTAGGAGAAGTGGCATGTCGACTGGAGCTACCCGACGTGTTAAGTGGGACTCATCCGATGTTCCATGTATCTCGTCTAAGAAAGTGCTCAATCGATGTGGATACGATCGTGCCACTTAAGAATGCCGAGATGGATGAGGGATTCAACTACGTGGAGAAACTAAGGGTCATTTATGATAGAAGGAAAAGAAAGGCTAAGGAGAATGGTGGTTTCACTTATGCGAGTGCAGTGGAGCCTAGAAGGGGACTAAGCCTACGTGTAAGATCAAGGAGGAGGTGAGACAGCATTACCCGTAACTGTTCGAGAAGCGACAGGTTTCGGGGACGAAACCTATATAAAGGGGGTGGACTTGTAACACCCTGAATTTTTACTTAAAAGACGAGAAAAGAAAAGTGTCCAAAAAGAAAAGTAAATGGGCACAAGTTGAAGGGGGCAAAGTGCAAAAGGTGCACAAACTCTTTATTTTAATATAAATGAGGGTATGGCCGCCCCATAAAGCAGCAGATCTGCTTTTTGGCCTTGGCTGAAGAAGAAGGAGAGCAAGAAATCGGTTTTTGGAGAAGAAGAAGGAAGAAGAAGCTGCAAAAAGGTTAGTTCTCGGGTTTATGTTCAGTTTTAGCTTAGTTTGCAGCTTGTAACCAAAGTTCTCGGTGTTTAGAGGTTGTGTTTGGGATTTTTGAAGCTGCTGTTGCAAGTGGGTTTTGAGTTTGAGGTGCTTGGTTCGAAGAGCTGCTTCAAGGTGAGTTTTAGGACCCTTCTTTTACTGATTTTTAAAGTGTTGGGGCTATTATGCATACCGAACAATCATTTTTAAAAGATAACCGTGAGTTTATGCTTTATGTTCGATGGATGTTTTGTGAATGTTTGTTTAGAGGTTATTTTTGGGTTAGACTTGATGTTTAGTATGTTCTAAGTGCGTAGTATGATAGATCTGAGCCATAGATGTATTAGGATGGTGATTGGGAGCTGGAAATAGCATAAGTATGTTGCGGGTCAATCTGTTCATCCGCATTTGTTTATTCTCCCGCATTTGCTATAGTATCCGCACTTGCTACAGTGTCCGCATTTGTTTCATCCGTATTTCTTTAGACACTTGGAATGTTTTATTAAGACTTCATCCGCATTGTCCATCCTCATTTAAGTACTTTGTTCATGCGCATTGTTGTTAGTTCATCCGCATTTGTAGATGCTTATGCGCTTAAGTGTTCTTCCGCATTTCTTTTATTCATGCGCATTTCTTTGGGACGACATATTTTCTGAGGTGTTCATCCGCATTAGTATTGTTCTCCTGCATTTGTTCTTGCTCGTCCGCATTTCTTTGGGGACTTAGGTTCTTTTCGGGAATTTTGGGAAGTAGAATTTAAGTGCTAAGGAATGATGTCTCGGGGTGGCTTATGCTTATTTATGAAGTGGTGGCTTGTGATGATGTTTATGATGTGAATGTTGTGGTTGTATGTATGTGTTATCTTTCTTCGTTAAATGGTTTTCAAAATGTATGCATTATGTTATAATACCTGTTGTGTATTATGTTGTGACTTTATGTGGTATGATGTATGATTATGTACGTAAAGTATTATGTAAAAAGTGGAAGATAACGAATGATGAGAATTGAAGTAACAGATGATGAGCTCCTGTCGTTTACTCCGGTACTGTGTCAGTCTATGGACATGAGTCGGGGGTTTGTTTACAGGCCCCGGCACAGTATCAGTCTTCGGACATGAGTCGGGGGTATTGCATGAGACACGATGGTATGTGAAGGAGATGAGCTCCTTGTCGCGTACTCCAGTACTGTGTCAGTCTTCGGACATGAGTCGGGGGGTTTTTACAAGCCCCGGCATAGTATCAGTCTTCGGACATGAGTCGGGGGTATTGCATGAGGCAGGATTCGGATGATGGTATGTATTGTTTGATGAACAATGACTAAGATAATAAATATTATTATCTATGTGTACGTATGTTGTGTGATCGCATACGATTACGAAGGTTATGATATAAAGAAAGTAAAGTATTTTATTTATAAAACTAGAACTCACTCAGCGTCTCTGACTTTTTGCATGCATGATAGTTGGCCGGTATTTTGTTGATGCTGAGGAGTTGCAGGCATGGATCATACGCTACTGGAGTGTTTTGAAGATTGGACATCCATATTTTGACATATCATTGTATTTTAAACTAATGTAATGTATTGAAATGATATGTTTTTTATTATTAATGAAAGTCTTAAATTTCCGCTGCAAAGAAATGAGTAATTTTAAATAATTTATGCGATGACGGTCCAGCTGTAAGCGTCTCGGAAATGGGGCCTTACACAACATCTCATATCCACAAGAACCATCCAACATCTCAGATTATAGTCCATTGAATGTGAGAACTACGAGGAGCAAATCAGAACAAGCAAATGTTTGTTTATACTCGTGTTTTCTTTCTCAAATGTTCCTAAAAACGTTACCGAAGCGTTAAAGGACAATGGTTGGATTGAGGCTATGCAAGAAGAATTACTTCAATTCCGTAAACAAGAAGTGTGGAATCTAGTGGATTTACCTGAAGGAGAAAATGCCATAGGCACAAAGTGGTTGTTAAAAAACAAAACTGATGATCGAGGAATTGTTATTAGAAATAAAGAGAGACTTGTTGCACAAGGATACACTCAAGAAGAAGGAATAGATTATGATGAAGTATTTGCTCCAGTTGAAAGACTTGAATCAATTCATGTCTTTCGGGCTTATGCATCATTCATGAAATTCAAAGAGTATCAAATGGATGTAAAAGGTGCATTCTTGTATGGACCGATCACCGATGATGTGTATGTAAAGCAACCTCCAGGTTTTGAAGATTCACAATATCCACATCATGTGTACAAGTTGAGCAAAGCTTTATATGGACTACATCAAGCCCCTAGAATCTGGTATGAGACATTGTCACAGCACTTAATCCAACATGGATACACAAGAGGGAAAATCGATCCAACTTTGTTCATAAAGAAGGATGCAGATGATCTCTTATGTCTACAAGTGTATGTTGATGATATCATATTTGGTTCGACAAGTCCAAAACTATGCAATGAATTGAAGAAATCATGAAATCTCGATTTCAGATGAGTTCTATGGGAGAGATAAATTTCTTTCTTGGACTACAAGTTAAGCAATCTGCAGATGGTATTTTATCAACCAAGAGAAGTTTGTCAACAAACTCTTGAAGAAATTTAAGCTGCTAGATTGTCAGTCAATTAGAACTCCAACTGATGTGAACACCAAGATTGAGCCTGATACGAAAGGAAAATCAGTAGACCAAACATTATACAGATCGATATTGGTTCTTTGATGTATCTCACTGCATCTAGACCAGACATTATGTATGCTGTTTGTGCCTGTGTAAGGTATCAATCAGACCCGAAAGAATCCCACTTAATTGCTGTCAAAAGAATATTCAGGTATCTCAAAGGTAATCTGGCTTTAGGATTATGGTATCCTTATGAAGGCAACTTCGAGTTATATGGGTATACTGATAGTGATTATGGAGGATGTTGTCAAGATAAAAAATCAACTACGTGTGGGTGTTAGTTTTTAGGTCCCAGATTAGTCTCATGGCAATGTAAGAAACAAACAAATATCTCTGTTTCAACTGCAAAAGCTGAGTACATTACTGCTTCAGCAGGATGTTCTCAAATCCTTTGGTTACAAAACCATCTGCTGGATTACGGGTTCAACTTTCTTAAAACACCTATTTACATTGATAACACAGTTGCTATGTTCATTACAGCTAATCCTGTCCAACATTCTAAAACAAAACATATCGAGATTCGATATCATTTTCTCAGAGATAACTCTGAAAAAAGTTTAATCATTCTGATTCAAATTGCTACTGAAAAACAGTTGGCCGAACTTTTTACTAAAGCCTTCTTACCAGGACGGTTTGAGTATTTTTTTGAGTCGATTGGTCTTAGTAACCATACTTAAAACTGGTTTTTGAGTCTTTCAGTTAATTGAATCTAAATATAATCAGAACCCTTCCTTATCTGAATTAGACACAACAAGAGAACCTGTCAAAGTTAATTGCCTGATGTATTTTGTGTGTGCATGTTTTTTTTTCTCAAAAACTAAAACCAAATACAAAAATAGAAATTTGAAAAACAAAAGATAAAAATATAAAACCAAAAATCAAAAAAATAGTGTCTTTCCTTAATAATTATATAGGAATGAATTTGTTTTGCAGTACGTGAGAAATGATAGTACATTAGTATGATCAGTTGCATACTTCGCTTACGACTAAAGTCTGACGTGATCAGATATGATGTGCAGGTAAGCTCATGTAATTATACTAAACAAGTAAACTCTTGTGATCAAACTAAATAACTCATGCATTCGTGTTTGTCCATTTCAGTACCCATGAGTAGTTTTGACTTCTCAAATTGATTACTTGTAAAATCACAAACTCATACCTGATGGTGATATAAATAACCATGAGATCTGTTTATATCATTAATTTAAAGCATCAATTCACTTCTCTGTTATGAGTCATCATATACCTAAAGTGACAAGATATCCTTTGTTGTAAGTCATTACAGACTTGGATATTCTCACCTGATGCAAAAAGATACCAATATGCACAAACTAAACATGAGATCTGGTTATAAGTATATGTCAGGTTTTAAAGTTGAGAAAAGTGATTTCTTTCATATCTTGATGAGGGTTGAGCTCCCTAAGTCTAAGTGTGACTCATATAATGTCATATCTAATCGTACCTTAAGAAATCCAAGAGTTGAAAAAGTAAGTGTGCTGAGTACCTTGCCAAAAGCACTCATTTTCTGTCCTTAGATCTCGTGTCTCCTTTGCTGTAGCAATACTGACCTGGAACACACTTAATCAAGATTTATTCATTGTCTATGACTATCCATCAATTTTTTTATTTCAATGTGCTGATCTTATCTAATATGATCTCACTGTAGACATTGATTCATTTGTAAATGTTAGATTTTTCTTCTGCTTTAATTTTGATTTTTGCATGTTTTCTGTGTGCAGGCATAATAACAATGATTAGTGTGCCCTTCATGTAACTTTCAAGTAACTTCTAAGTTTGTTAAACTTAAAAGTTTAGGGGGAGTAAAAAGAGTTAAAACAGTATCTAAGAAAACTGATTGACAAATTTCAAGATATGTAAAATCATGAAAAAATCAAAATCTAATGTTTTGGATGGAAAGGGTGATGCTACATATGTTCAAGCATGTGTGTGTAACAAAATGTAAAAATGAACCTGAAAAACATTTTAAATGGAAAAGCTTCTTGCAAAAGTTTAATATGAGACTATTTGTTAAAATCTAGAGACTAAAATGATAGGAAATTATTTTGAAAAATAAATAAAAATAAAAAGGTAAAATATAAAAATTAAAAATTCAAAATAAAAATAAAAATTTGAAATGCAAAAAGTTCAAATTGAGGGTCTATTGTGTAAATTTTGGGTGAAAGTCAAAATTTGACTAATTAAAGTCAAAATTTGATAAATTGTTTAATATTAGTATGTGAACAGTGCTAATATGTCTAAACAGTGTACAGGTGGAAGATCTGAAAATTACAAGTGTTAGACACATGAAAGTCATCTCATGCGCCTAAACAGTGTTCATAAGTTTAGGATTAGGAGCATGATGATTTTTTAAGATTTGTACAAGTGTTGGAAGTTTCAGACAACCCCATGCGTCTAAACAGTTGTCATGCGTCTAAACAGTTGTTATAAGTATGAAAAAATGTGGTTAAGTGTTGGGCATTTCAACATTCTCATGCGCTGAACAGTACCCAGACTTTCAAGAATTGGGCATATCAAGTGAAAATTACAAGTGTTGGGCGTTTCAGCTAGACTCATGCGCCTGAACAGTACTAAAGCGCCTAAACGGTGCTTATGCGTCTGTACAGTGCTCATGCGCCTAAATACTTAGTGTGAAATTCATTATCATGTGCACAAACAGTGTTCATGCGCTGACCTCAAGCGCATAAACAGTGCTCATGCGCTTAAAAAATTTCACTCAGTATAAAAAACACTTCGTGATTTCAGACATTTCATTCTCAAAACCACTGAACACTCATAAACCCTTGTCTCGATAAACCTTGACTGATCAAGAAATTTACAAGGAGAAACCAGTATTCAAGATCAAAGAATAACCCGAAATTTTTTTGAGATTTAAAGATTGAAGATTCAAGGTTGGAGACAGAGAATGAAGATAAAGACAAAGAATAGAGAATGAAGACAAATTCAAAGAATAGAGAATGAAGACAAATTCAAAGAACAGAGAATAAAGACAAAGATGAAGATTAAAGAAAGAAGATTTGAAGACTGAAGATTGATTTTGAAGACCGAAGATGATTTTGAAGACCGAAGACAATGTCAATCTTAGGGGGAGTATTGTAGATGCTTCTTAAGATTAACATTTAGTCTTTATGTGTCTTGTATAGTTTTGTCATAGTATAGGGACTATTTTGTAAATATTTGTTCCTTTGTATTGATAGTAAATTGCATAGATAAGTATGTGTAGATAAGATGACAGAGATTTAGACGTATTGTAACTGTTTCCTACACTTTGTATTCTTTTATATGCTAATTAATGAAAACTCTATGAATTTTTGTTGATTTGCTTGTGTTGAATTGAATACTTGTGTGTTTTAAATGAATTGTGTTCATATATCATCACAGATCAATCCATTTTTGAGCTCATCAGTGCAGATGCTTGATAGAGTCCTATGGCACTCAGGTAGTTGATCATGTTCAGTCTATTAGCTTCCTTGTCTACCTGAGGTTGTGCAGTTGCCACAGCCTCTTTCTCAAGACTTTCCTGAACTGGGAAGAGGATAGGAGCATGCTTGTAGAACCTTTTCTGTCTCCTTTTTTCCTTGATTTTGAGGAGCAATGCTGCATCCTCTGCTCCTTCCTCTCCTTGGAAAATTCCTTGTCAGCCAGTTCATTCAGTTCATCTAAGGGAAGAGATATGAGTTCATCAATGTTGTAGTTCCTGGTCCCCAAGTAGTTTAGCCTGGCTGCCCTTAACTCATCATTTTGAGTATTTGGCCTGGGGGCTACCCTGATGGTAGTTTCCATGAAGTCTGGAGACCCTCTTGAACTCTCTCCCCTTAGCTTCCTCTTTCTCTCTTTCTCCTCCTCCTCGATCTCCTCAGAGGTCATCTTCCTCTTCGCTTTGTCATGAACAGGCCTTGGTGACTTAGGATGGAGAGAGATTTGGCCTCATTGCTTGGTTCAGCAGTCAAGCTCTGGCCAAAGAGAGGTTGTGAAGCACCTTCACCAGCTGGTGCCTCACTGAGGGTAATGGGTGCTGAAGAAGTTCATGTCTTAAGTTCATAGGTTCAACTTCTGGGCCTTCAGTCAAGGCTTCCCCTTCGAAGCTAATCTTAGGGTCCACCTCAACATCTAGTTGACCAAAAATCTCACCTGGTAGCCTCTGTCTATATAATCTTGATCTCAGCTTGAATTCTTCTAGCAACCTTTCTTGAATCCTATCTGCTAATCTTGCAGCTTGTCTGTGTTGACTTAGGTTGACAAGTGGAAGATCAATCAGATGGATACAGTCATACAAACTAAGGTTGAAAAAGTTGAAAATTTCTGTTGACCCTGAGATATAGAGATGACAAGAGCTCTTCTATCAGTGTCATACCTCCATCCTATGATTGGATTCTTAGAGTGATGAGATGGGGTAGGCATAGCTCTAGGGATATCCTCCTCAAACAAGCTTTGTATGAGTGAGTTCTTATCCATGTGGACTTGGGCAAGTGAGTCCACATTCATGTAGACTTAAGGAGGTTGCTGAGTATGGACCATTGCAAGTGAGGGTGGTGAATCCTTAAAGTCCATACTTATGAAGAACTCCCAGGTTCTGTGATTGTTTGGACTTTCTCCCCTTTTTGGTAGCATCACCTTCTTGTATAAGTGAGCTAGGGGTTGGGTCTGTCACATCCACAGGTTCTTGTGGACCTGGTTGAGTTCTCCTGAGTGGTATCTCAGCTAACTTGCCCTAAGATCGGTGATCTCAAGTTGCTGTCCTTTGTAAGACAGTCACCTGAGATTCCAGGTGACTTATCTTTGAGACTAAATAGGTACATTTTTTGTCAGTTGTGGCACCTTTAGTTTCAGACTCCCCTCATCTTCATAAGAAGAATCACCGGGGGATGAGAGAATAGGACCAAGGTCTTCTTTCTCATCACTATCACTTTGTTCTTGGTTGCTGGATTTCCCCTGCATCATGACAACTTCAAGAGAAGTGTCAAGAGGCTAGGTTGCCATGGTTGAGGTCTGAATGATGTAATCACTTGCTAAAGTGAGAGCCTCTTCCATATGGATCTCCTGAATAGGTTCAGGGAGATCCACCTCAGTAATAGGTGGATGATATGGTCTTGACATGGGAGAAAACAAGAGTACTCATCTCTCCTTGAGTAGGGGTGGAGAAGAGAGACTCATGATGCTCACTAAATCCCATGTCTTCATCATCATAGAATTCAAGGCTTTAGATTGCTTGGTTTAGATCAAGAGGCTGGGGATGGTAACTATCCCGGAAGGTTGTTCACTAGAGTATTGAGACTCTGAGTGAAGGCTTAAGGTTGTAGGGGTTGTGAGCTCATCAAGCTGAGCATGAGGAACCTCAGTGCTGATCATTTGTGAGATGGGAGTGGTTTTCTCCTCAGGAGAAGTAGGAGCTCCAGTGTCCACTCCTCCTATAGGGGTGATGATATAGGGACCTTGCACAAAATGAGTAGCATGTGCAGGGGTTCGTTTGGATTTTCTCTGGTAAGTGATGGTTATTTGTGGCTATATAGGTGGTTGAGAAGTAGAGGTGTGGGTTCAACACTAGCTGGTGCTGCTAGGTTGTCACCTTTAGCAATAAGCTCTAACATTTTTAGGACAAGGGTTGTTTCACCCTGAAAAGCCAACAGTTGGCTTCCTCATGGTCTTGAAGATGTCGGCTTCATCTGTCCTAATTTTAGAATATTACCTGTTCCCCTCAACTGTGAGCCCAGTTCACTATTAAGAATGTGCTAGACATATCTAGGAAACATGTAATACTCTAAGGAGTCTAAGTTTGCAAGTAAATTGGTATAAACAAATTGTGAATACCTGAACTTGACCCCCTAAACCATTCCATGGAATATAAAGGAAAGGTCTTTTGGAATCTGGTCCCAACCTCCATGCTTGTTGGATAAGTTGTGGATAACAACATGGAGGAGGTACTTCCATTGAGAGGAGACCTTCCCCTTTCTGAAGGTCCTGACTAAGAAGTCACCTTCATAGCCATCTGCTCAAAAGAGTGGTTAACAATAGATTTTGGAAAGGACAAATCACCTTCTACATCATCCAGCTGAAGATGAGTGTTTATGGAGGCTAGAGTGATGAAGATTGTTCCCCTGCACTGTGGCAGACAGTGCTTTCTCCCCATCCATGGTGACCTCTTAGCAGGTCTTCCAAAATTCCAGCAACTGATCCTCACAGAGAGGAGGATCAATGGTGTGGGAGGTGAAGTAGTTCGACAAAGAAAGTTAACGGCAAAACTTTGAGAAACTGGGATCTTTCTCAGAGTCTAACAGAGCAACTTGATTATGTTGGCTGTGAAGATGCAAGGAGAAATTGGGTTGGTTTGCGATCAGGGTTGGCCATTGAGGTAGCTTTACAGAGAAGGAAGATAAGAACAAAGGTGGTTTATGGGTGAAATTAGGTTAGAGAAAAATACAGATGAAGAGGATAGTGAGAAGAGGGGGAACCTTTGAGATAATATATATGAAATGGATTTGAGACAAAGTTAAAGCAAAAGGATAAACTTTGAAATCTGAAAGTCGGTCCCACCTCCGAAAAAGTGCCCAAAGAGGTATTTTTTGGAAGTTGAAAATCTTCAGAAAGTAATTTTGCTTCGAAAGTTTTTTTTAAGAAAAAGCTTCCAAAGCCAATATGGCTTCGGAAGATATTCTTAAGATTTGTGAAAATTTTGCTTCGGAAGAAAAATACATAGAGAATTTTTCTTTTGAACATGTTTGGTTTCGGAAGAAATTAAGACTTGGGAGTTTTATTCTAAAGAGGATAAATCTTCCAAGACTTAATTGCTTTCGAAAGAAAATTGTCCTTCAAATACATGCAAGTACTTAGAAGCATATTTAAGCTTCAGAAGATATTCTTAGAATTTCTTCTGAAGGTAAATTTCTTATAAGTAGTCATTTGATTTGAAGACATAATTTCTTTCGAAGATAACTTGAAATCTTCCAAAAGAAAATATGTTTGGAAAAATTTTACAAAAATCTAAGGAATATTATTTAAAGATTTTCTTCCAAAATAAACTGGGCTTATGAAGGTGACAAAATAGACAACTTAGGACACACAGGTTTTAGAAATAAAGTTGATTTAAGTTTAAGAAAATCTACTCAAATTTAATCATCCCAATAGCTGACACAAGATATTTGAATCTCTGCTCATCAAAAGCTTTAGTGAACAGATCAGCATATTGTTCATTTGTGTTAACTTTGACTAGTTTGATTAATCCTTTTTCAAAGTTATCTCAAATCAAATGATACCTGATGTTGATGTGTTTGTCCTTGAGTGCTGCATAGGATTCTCTGTAATAGAGATAGCAATGTTGTTGTCTATGTGGATGGGAGTCTTTGAAGTTGAATCCATAGTCCAGCATCTGATTGTGAATCCAAAGCACTTAAGCATAACAGCTTGCAGCAGCAATGTATTCAGCTTCAGCAGTTGATGCAGACACAGGATTGTTTCTTTCACTTCCATGAGACAATCCTTCCACAAGGAATTGACATCCCCCACATGTAGATTTGTAGTCATGTTGCAGCCACCATAGTCACTATCTGTATAGGCATACAGATTGAAGTCAGAATTCTTTGGATAACAAAGGCCAAGCTTGAGGGCACCTTTTAGATATCTAAGAATCCCTTTGACAACAACCAGGTGTGACATCTTGGGGTTGGCTTGATATCTTATACAGATGCATGTGGCAAACATGATATCAGGCCAGCTAGCTGTGAGATACATAAGAGACCCAATCATAGCCCTGTAGAGATGTTCATCTGTTAGGACTAGATCAAATGTATAGGTTTAGTTGACTTGTCAACTCTTGTAATTAATCATTGTAATTCTCTTTTGATAATATAATGTAATGCATGAATTATGTGGTAACCCATATTATTGTGTCTGTTAGTTTATGTTATTACAGGAAACAGGACTTGGTCAATTTGGAAAAATTAACTAAGTGTTAGAAAACCTACGGATGATAAGTGTTCTTCCGTAGATGTTCTTGGAGCATAACTGAGTTTGTGCTTCCGTAGATCTCCTACGGAAGAACAACAACTGCTGAACAAGACCAATGATCAACTGGAGCTGCTGAAGGAGAGCTTGCTGCTAAAGAACAAGTACAAGAACACTACAGAAGCACAACCACTAAAGAACAAATGCTAAAGACAAAGTGTTGCTATGGAAGACTAATTACCATGAAAGAAGAACTTCCTACGGAAGACCAATTCTTACGGAAGATTAACAAACTTGTATTGTTTCAAATCATCAAGTACGTAACAAAAAGTCAACAAGTCAACATGTCAGAGCAATATCATCAAATCAATGACAGCGAAGGATAATTAAGTCAACAGAATATTCCACGTCACAGCAACAACATTCTTTATGTAATTTACAATTTCATATGTAAATTGTGAACTCCTATGCCGATAAACAAGGCAAGGATTCGCACATATAGAAACAAAATATCAAAATAGAATAGCGGTATATTAGCTAGAAAATAGGAACAGAACAGGAAGATATCTCTACACAATTAGGTGTATATATGGATCGATGAACATTGACCAACTAGAACATGCACAGTATAGCAATATCAAGCATCAAGAACATATAGCATTATAATCAATTGTAATAGATTGATTGTGAATGAAGAGCAATTGAAAACAATCTTGTATTGCATTATTACGTTTAGTTTTTCTAGTTGTTCTTCTTTGTTCATAGATTTCAACTTTTGATAAACAATTCGTTAAATAGCAGGTATTGATAATTCCATGATCAATACTTGATAAAAATCAAATATAATAATTCCTGTAACGATCTTGGATTATCAGGTGGTATCAGAGCACCCGTGCTCATTGATCTAGATCAATTGATCTATCAGTTTGATTGTTTAATTGGTGTTATTTAATCAAGTTAATTAACATGAGCAATTCTATGGGGGCGCTTATCAACCTCCGAAGTTGGAAAATAAATCTAATTTTAAAACTTGGAAAAAGCAGCATTTAGGAATCCTATTAATTATACAG
>JACCIY010001636.1:0-81091 GCA_025506505.1 Flaveria sonorensis | reverse complement strand
AGAAGTTAATCCTAATTGTGATCATATGTGAAAGTTTAGGGGGGAGATCATCAAGAGTCTAAAGATAGGTTGTTTATTTAGTAAGTTTTAATTAGCTTATTTATGGTATTAGTGTTTAGTTTTTGGCGTGAATGGGCTGTCATTTCAGCTGTGTTTGAGTGGAGGTTTTCATTAGTAATTAAGGTTAAGATTAGTATAAAATAGGGTCATTGTCTAAGAGGTTTTAGTGTGGTTTTTATTCAATAAAAAGAAAAGAGTCGTGGGTGTGTTTCCCACAAAAATCACTTTGCTGTCTTTGTGTTTCTGTGACCAATTGGCTACAATTGGTATCAGAGCAATAAAGATCAGGGCTGTTGAAGACAAAACCGACCCCATCAAACCAATAATGAACATGTGATTGGTTCAAATATTGGTAAAAGAGCTGCTGATTGAATATGAAGGCGGCTGCTGCGAGGTTCTAATAAAAGGGCTGCTTGGGTAGCAATCAAACAGCAGAGTGCGACCAGATTTGTGAAGTTTCTGCTCTATTTCTGTTGAAGGATCAAAGGGCTGTGAGAGCCGGTTTGCGAGAAGCAATCAAAACAGGGTGAAAGATAAGTGACTGATCTGTGACAGATCGATTGAAGACAGGTGTGTGTTGCAACTGCAGTAGAAGAAGACCTGTGTGATACAGGTTACAAAGGTGTGATACCGGCTGGAGAAGAAGTTGTTATTCGTGAAAGATTGAAACAACTTTGCTGTGAAAGCGGGTTCGAGAAGAATTGAACCGTGATTGATCAGTGTGGGAAAAGCGGGTGATCCGTGTGAAGAAGCGAAAAACTGATTCAGTGTGAACAGATTGTTTTCTGTGTATCTGTGTGAAACAGATGATTTTTTACTGCTGAAGTTGAGTGAAAAAAAAAAGAGGAGGGAGGATATTGCTACATCTGTGGGAACTGTTTGTGTTTGCGCTGAAAGATGGTAAACTGCCCGTGAGTCAAGCACGTGTCTCACAATGCCCGGAACTAACCGCTACTAATTACACTGCATGGTTATTATGATGGAGACCATCCTAGCAGCACATGATTTGCAAGAAGCCAGTGATCTGTGAAAAGTGGTGCAATAGAAGAAAGAAAGAAGAAACATGGCAAAGGCGATGATATTTCAGTCGATTCCCGAAGATGTTTTGCTTCAAGTTGCAAAGCACCGCGATGCCAAAGATGTGTGGGATGCACTTCGTGTTCGTTACTTGGGGAGCGAGAGGGTTCAAAGGCTAGGCTGCAAAAACACTTAGAAGCGAGTTGGAGATAATGATGTGAAAGAAACTGAAAGCATTGAAGAGTTCGCCGGTAAACTAAGTGGAGTGCAATCAAGGTATAAAAGTCTTGGGTCGTCACTGAAGATGAAGTACTTGTGAGGAAATTTCTAAACTCAATGCCAAGAAAAATATCTACCTATCGTGGCATCAATTGAACAATATTCAGAGATTGAATCAATGTCTTTTGAAGAGGTGGTGGGTCGGCTAAAGGCGTATGAGGAGAGAGTGGAAACCACAAGAAGACCAAGCTGAAGACACTCAAGGTAAGTTACTACTCACTCGTGATGATGAACAAGTTAAAGGAAGGATGTGGCAATGTGAGTGTTGCAAAAAAAGCCGTGGGAGAGGGTCGAGATCGAGGAAGAGGTCGTGAAGGGCAGCCTAGTCACAATCTGCAGGAACACGGTGGAAGACGAGACAAATCACGAGTTAAGTGCTATAGGTGAAGGCTTGGTCACTTGCATAGGAATGTCCAAAGTCAAAACCAAAGCACGAAGAGGCCAACTTGGTTTGTGAAGAGATGAGCCGACTCTACTTTAGAGAAGGAAGACCACATTGGATTAAGGGGGTGATTGTTAGAAGTTAATCCTATTGTGATTCAATGGTGAAAGTTTAGGGGGAAATCATCAGAGTCTAAGATAGGTTTGTTTTTTAAGTAAGTTTTAATTAGCTTTATTTATGGTATTAGTGTTTATGTTTTTGGCTGTGAATGGGCTGTCATTCCAAAGCTGTGTTGATGGAGTTTTCTAGTAATTAGGTTAAGATTAGTATAAAAATAGGGTCATTGTCTAAGAGGTTTTAGTGTGGTTTTATTCAATAAAAAGAAAAGAGCGTGGGTGTGTTTTCCACCACAAAAATCACTGCTGTCTTTGTGTTTCTGTGACCAATTGGCTAACAAAAGATTAAAAAAATCATGGAAAACAAAGATCTATGAGATCACGTACAATTCATGCCGGATGTGGGGATGGGGTTTTGATGCTTTCAGTTATCAAAACTAAACGTCATGCTAAGATAATCTGATAGGATCTAAAAACAGTCGGCTACTCGGCTAGATTGCTAGAAAAACAACAAAAAATATAAAGATAGCGTACCCATTCAAGAAGGGTACGATCTCCGATTAACAAGGAATAAACCTTAATCAAAGTACTAAAACAGACAGAAACAAATGAAACTCATAACACCCTATTTCTACTGCTTAACTGCTCCTATTTCTCAGCCACTAACCCCATGATGCAGCTGACCAGATCCCCAATCAGGTTACCCACCAGTCTAGCAGGTATCTGCTTCGACTGGGTAAGGCGGATCCACCCCTGGGCAATTGGGCATGTATCATAATCCAACAATCATAATTCAGTTCTATCAAAATACTGCACACTCTTTCTGTTCAAAGTAATTCACAATGATCCATTCAGAACATTTACAATCAATCTTCCATTCAAACACCAACTCTATGCACTCTCTACTCCTGGACCTCCAACCACGTACTTATATAACACTGACCTAATCAGTTTTTTCAAAACACCCTAAGTAGCATGTTCTGTTGAAAGCATCCATGGGTAAATATATGATGTCTAGCTAGCAATCTATTACAAACCAACAAAAGTTCAAAGAGCACCAATATTAAAGAAACATAAGAAACATCAATCGATAAAGTCTTACATCAGCATTGTGTTTTAGTAGAAGTTAAGAGCATCTTGCTGCCCTGACCAGCAGCCCAATCAGGGGGGTGCCAGACTCACTTTGTGAATTAACATCAACAACACAATGATATCAATACTCCATCAACTCAATATGTCCTGCAAACATAAGTTCCATAAATCATGCCAATCTTTCACACGAACAAGATACTATCTTTGTGTTCTTTAAACATAATCTTCTGTTTCAAGCATGTATGTAGTTATAATTCTCATCTTACAATACAGCACTCCAATTTAGTCCCTAGTAAAGTCTATAGAGAAAAAAGAACCGATATAAACTAAACAACTCACCGATTCCTGCAACATGATGCAGAGCTGTGGCTCCCCAATCACTTGATAACGAAGGATCAGCACCATGTTCAATAAGGCATTAGCAGTGGAGATATGACCTTGCCTTGCAGCATGAATAAGAGGAGTCTCACCTAAAACAACATAAATCTTTCAATCTTATAAGTTATAACCCTTCACCACATCGCGTCAAAACTAACAAACAAAGAACCACCCCATCCTCATCTTTAGTATTCACATCAAGATTCAATTCCTCAAGCAAATACTTGCACACCTCAGTCTGCCCTTCTCTCGCAGCAAAATGCAAAAGCTCCTCGTTTATTCGCATCCTAATACTCGCCACCGTTTGCGATAACCCTTTTCCATCATCCAATGTGCAGCCACACCTATCAATTTCGCCACATACAATCAAACTGCAATCAATGAACGATTTAGTGTTGGAAACATGAAGATTTTGAGAAAGAATGATACTCACTCTTTAAGAAGTCGAGGTTTCCTGTGACTGCAGCGTTTAAGAACTGTTGAACTTTTTCTCTGGCTGAAATTGAAGAGATCGGTTAGGTGTATAGAGAAGATGATATGATTATGAAGAGTTTGGAGAGATAAATGATGATGGAAACCTGCAAGAGCATCAGAAGCATCTGGAGACATTGTTGTGTTGTGTATTGGAGGAGAAATGTGGAGTTTGGCTTCCTTAAACCTAATGATATGGGGGCTTTCGAGAAGTTAACTTGGGGTTTTTTATTGGTTTATATTGATGACTTTTGAAACCAGTTTTGTCAACGTTATGAGTCTGTATTTTGACTTTTTGTCTTCACTCTCCCAAGGATAAATTTCACATCATGATCATGAGAGTATCTCACAAACTAACGTTTCCTTTTAACGTTACGTTCTCGAGCATGGTAAATTTTATATATAGATAAAAAACTTCAAAGGCCAACAAGAATACACCAACAAAGCATAACATGAAAACATCTTTAAAAATTACATACAAACAAATATCAAAACTTGAAAATTATTATTTCTCACTAAATTGCCGCCTGTGTTATCTATGTTTTAACCATAAATAAAGCCAAAGACTTGATATCTCTTATATATTGTTATAGATCCACTACGTCCCCTAAAACATGCTTTATTTCTTTTTTTCCAAATAATTTATATAGTCGTGCATAATGAACATGAACAAAGTTTTTCTTTAAAGTAAAGAAGAGAAAAAAATATATTTATTTCTTTTTTTTATTTCTTTTTTTATCACATATACATCTATCTTTAATCACTAGTCATCTTCTTGACGTCTTCAATATTATTGAACACATCCTTATTTACCGTCTTTTTGTTTCTATGCTTTCAAATACATACACTGTAACAAAAAAAATGTGTAACAATATTTTTATTCTTATATTTCGACGTGATATAAGGAAATTTCAGTAAATCAACTAAAGTGCTCAAAGGAACGGCATTTAAGCTACATTATTATACAGTCTCACTCCGAAGGAATCTAGCCACCACACAATGCAACGTAACATATCCATGGATTCCAAGAAGTTAACCCATTTTATCATTTTACCACTTTCAACATATTATTTAAGTATGACATAATTTCTAATCACAATCCTTGTGGTTGTCGTTATCAAATCCTTAAAGAAAACTTTTATTTATTAATTTGTATCATAAGGATTAGGGATGAATTTTTACGTCTCTTCACTCCATGTAGGCTTCACATCATCTATTTCAACCACCCTCGTTCAACCTCACCACTCACTAAACTAAGAAAATACTCTCATCTCTTTTACGCTCATTTTTTTAAAATTATAATTGATTTACACACACAAAATGGACTATCAAGTGCCCGTTGAAGAACTGGGGCCCAGCCCCTTAACACCAACGAGGGAGTGGGTGTGCCACACCCTTTACCCCTTTATGTAGGCTTTAGCACCTCTTATCTTGGATCTTATCTTGGACCTGACATTTAAGTTTGGGCATGTTTAATCCGGTCCGTTAAAAGCCTACTCATCACTCTAGCCTTTATATAAGGTAGTCTCAATACGAAGCCATCTCCTCTTCATGTATTGTTTCTCTCCACTCTCCTCCATCTTTAAACTCTAATACAAATCATATACATGCATCTGTGTTATGTAGTCATACTTGATCCTTGACTTAACCATCGAAATGGTGTTCATAGGGATATTGCTTTCGACTATCTTTTACATGTAGCTTAGGTATAAACATAGAAAAGGCTAGAACGGCCAACTACAAGGCTCCGCCCGTTAGAACTTGTAGCAATGTTTGCATACAACCCAAGTTTTGATGTAATATTCGGACACATCTTAGTTTTTATTTTCTTTTTAAATTGTGTTGGTGTAATTTTGATAGAAAATTTTTAACTGTAAGACTAAAAAGTCAACAAAAGTCAAAACGGAGTTTAAGGCTCAAAACATCATCTTTACTGCAGGTAAAATGTCTAAAGTTACAACACTTAAGAGGCTTTGAAGCTTAAGTGTTTGTCTATGTGTGCGTATGCAAGAGGAGCAAATGTCCATAATCAACTTTATCAAAAAAAAAAAACAAAAAAAAACAAAAAAAAAAAAAAAAAAAAAAAAAAAAAAAAAAAAAAAAAAAAACCATACTTGTCCTTACAATGACAAGTTTGTATCCATCTGCTTCTAGTGAAAAGCCACTGAAGAACAACATCTTAATTGATTTACTTGATGAGACTCACACGAAGAAGTCTTATGTGTTTGGGGGATCACACTTCCTTAACTTTGCAACTATTGTTCCTACTGGAATTTGGAGTTACACAACATCGTCCCTTGAGAGGTGCATTCCGTGAACATGAACACTTGTCGTCAATGGTCAAATGGTGTGAATCATTGCAGCTCCTTCCCAGGTTAACTTGGGTGATTTGGCACGAGTCACGGTATCTGTAAATGTTCTACTATCTATAAATACTAACATCCATATACGTCAACGAAATACGTACAAGTATGACGTTGTTAATTCACGTACAATGATGAAAGTACAATAACATAGAGTAAAGAACATGAGGTACCATTTTAGGTTTAAACTTCGGAGGAGGTCCTTCGCGATAAAAACTCGGACAGGATGTGCTTTAACAACCATGCTCTTCTAAGTCCTTTATGGATGCTTCTTCCTCCTCCTATCATTGACATTTCAAGAAGAATATAATCTTTTTTTAGATAAAAAATATAGGCAGTCTTACTACTTAAATGCGCATGGTATTTGATGTTTACAAACTAGTCATTGGACCTGTTAGAAGTAAAATAAAACCAAAATCGACCTATTTTAGAGAATTGAGGCAAATTGTTATCATGCGTATATGGAGCCAAGTATAGCAATAGGTTGGTTACCTGGTTCTCATTCACTTTCCTCTTCTCTGCCTCTAATGCTTGGTGCTATTGCTCTAACTTCATTTGGAACTAGAAAAAAAATACCAGGTAAATAATAAACCATATTATTTATAAGTTTTATAAAGTTCCATTTTACGAATCATACTTTCAAAACTAACGTTAAAATTCTAAGGGATATGTCATAAGTGTATAATCAAATAAAGAAACATTTCTAAGGGAATTTGTAAAAATTTGCATGAAAATGAAGTAGGAAAATACCTCCTTACGTTTCTCGGCACGTTCTACACTTTAAACGAGGGGGCTACTCCAACAGTTAGTCCCCGTACCTGATATCTTGGCTGCATGAAATATATTAGAAGTGGATACAAACAAGGTTAAGATTAATTATCTCCTTAAGCATCATTAACTGCACTGTTACAAATGTCAAATTTCTGATATTATTTGGTTTCTTTTCCATTTGGGATGCTGACACATAAGTATCATGTTTCATAAGTGGATGAATGAACAGTATTATTACAGCTATTAATTACTATCAGGTGACACTAGTAATTTAGAACAGTAAAATCAGTAAATATTACAACAAATGAAATAGTATTACTGTTTACCTGTGGGGTCTTATCCTCTTCCTCAGAGTCATTACCCACATCTGCAGGAAACGAAGTAATATTAAAATAATCAGCCGGAGTAATTGGAATTTTTAGTGTTGTTTTAACTTACTTAAAAGATCTGAAAAACTATACTTGAAAACAAGTCTAGATTACTAATGTCTAGTTTAATACTTTCCGGTAAAAGAAAATGAGAAAGCAATAAACACTTTGTTCAAAACTAAAAGATACAATGATAGGTGGGGTTAGCAGAGATAAATGGTCAAAATACATTCAAAGAACCACTTTAAGCAAATACATGTTCTACTTCCCATCATAACCCGTTGATGTAATCTCTTGAAAGAGTACAACCTAGCATCTCATGATCCATACAGAAAATGATTCAGTAGAGAAAAAAAAATTTGTATGATCACAGATCACACAAAACATACCACAACACAACTAGGGACAAAACCAAGCAAGAAAACTGAAGAACAAAGGTTTTGTTCTTTTAAAGGGAAAAAAGCAAGTCTACAACCCCTAGCAAGTCAATCTTATTATCTTATTGTTAGAATTTACTTAATGGTATGTTTCTGACTATTTGATATGTTACTTAATATCAAGTTATAATAATTGACCAATACGGCCTTATATATTAGTAGATACAATTATCAATCTATTGATAATCGTATTATGGTCCCTCCAAGATAATATTTAGATGGACATATTGCCCTTTGTGAAGTTATATATGGAAGCTTATTTACTAAATCCATTTAAAGTCCAATTAGTCAGTGCGCTACATATTGTTCTCTTATTTAAGTTTGAGAGAAGTAAAAGAAAGAAAAAAACAACACATGCATACTCTATCCATTATAAGTTGGACATCAAGGAGATTAAAGGCTACTATCTTATGGCATCATCATCAAACCAAATCAAATCTTCGGATGAGTAAGTTCTTTCTTTCTAGAATTATGTTTTATGTTGAAATTAATCAACATGTGGTAATTAGAGCATGGCCCAAAAAAATTCATGGATCATGTTTTTAGATTAAAAAAAAAAAGAAAAATAAAGAAAAAGAACATGCTTCATTCTTCTTTTGATCCATTAGAACATTTGTCAAACAAAAATTCTTGGCATTCCTTCTTTTAAAACTGTTATCGGTAAAACTATGGAACCCCACAATATCATGTTAACCAATGAGATAGGTAAAAAGGTAGGTAGGTGTTACTATCATGTCGACTTCTTCCCCAAGGCAACAATTCACAGAAGTAAATTGTAACAATATATACTAACCCTACTGACAACACTTAAACTCATAATAATTATCTTTAAATAGAACATAGTGAAGACAGCCAATGCATTTCACCATCTTTTGATGCATACATGAACTTCCTTTAAATGAGCTAAACAGACTCTGCACAGTTGGATCACATGGTTTCAATGTCAGTAGGTGGAAGTAACCAAAGAAAAGATGACAGGGTCAGGCGGTCAGTTGTCTATCCTAATATCAAATAATGTGCTTAGAACATTCATATGCTAATATATGCACTGCTCTAAATTTTGAGCCATCTTGGCTCACTGCTATAATGAAGAGCCAATAACCCTCACTGTAAGATCTAAGAAGAAGCACCAAAACAGGTCTGACCATCTCTTTGAGTAACTGTAGACTGTAGTTCCTTCATACCTGTCACCCCGGCTTCAGGGCACCACGGAGTTGCGACCGATGGAGGTAGCGTTATTATTCACTTTTTATTTGCATGTCTTGAAAGACGTTTACGCAGCGGAAAATCATTTCACAATTTATCTGATGATTTATAAAAACAAACTTTCTATTCGTTGGGGATTAAATACCAAAATTTTACGTAACATTATCAACGCAAAGTTTACAAATTTTCTGTCTACTGAAGATATTCAAAAACTTGCCACAAGGTCTAGCCTAGGAACTTTAATCTTTCGGCACTATTCTTGTACTATTCATCACAGGGTTTCCATGCCTAGGATTCATAGTCCATCCAGCACTAACACCTGACTAAACATATTTAATCATGTTTACCTGAAAATGTTTGAAAATAATACATCAGCGAAAAGCTGGGGAAATAAATTTAATTTGACACACAAAATATTTCGGCATGAATAACTATAAACAGTTAATATAAATTAATGGTAAACCACACATTAGCAGTTTATTTCAACTGGAAGTTCCCCCTCCATATATACTGGTATTGGTGCTCAGGCAGTCTTACTACGGGACTCTCCGGATCTGCACTGAGTTGAACCAGTCCCGGTATGGGATTTTCACCCATCCCCAGGATAAATTTGATCAAACATACATATACTTCTGGCCTAAATGTTTAGCAGAATACCTCTATAATAACATGGTTAACGTACTAATCCCATTTTCGCAAAATAAAATCATTGAATGTTTTGAAAGTATTAAACGTATTCACCTGGTAAATTGAACAGGCCTCTAAACTTGATAAGCTTTGTTTCTGAACCTCGAAGTAACTTAAGGATTAAGTCACGAGCCTCTAACACATTGATTAAATCAGAACTTCTATACTTATTGTCTAGAGCATATACACCGGTTTTTCAATCTCGAGTTATCTTATGGTGTTAAAAGGTAGTAGAGAGTTTCGTGTGTGAAAGTAGGAAGACAATCAAAGGTTATGAAATGAAATGAAGCAAGAGGCATCTATTTATACATGGATTTCTTACTCATTAAGTATTTCTTACTTATTAAGTTTTATCCAAATTAACTATTAAGTCCAAAACTTAGCAATTAAGTTTTATATTTTATTTAAAACTTAGCCATTAAGTTTTATATTTTATCCAAGTTTTAGCTATTAAGCTTTATCCAAACTTAGCCGTTAAGTTTCATCCTAATTTTATCTAAAACTTAGTCATTAAGTTTTATCCAATAATTAATTGTTAAGTTTTATCGTAACTTATTATTAAGTCGTATCGCAAGCTTAGACATTAAGTTTTATCTAAAATTTAGTCATGAAATCACGCTTGAAACATAACCATGATTATTTAATTGACAAAAATAATATGAAAATTTCACAGGTGTTACAATACCCTTCAATTATTTAGATTTCTCCTAGTGTATCTTATATCTTTTCTTCTAAAAAACTATAGAAAAAATTTGCTACTTTGAAAATCAATGTCTTGATGTTTGAATACAAATTGGCTGTGTAAGCCAGCCAGCTAGGCTAGAGCCAAATCAAAGAGGTGATACAAGGTTAAATTTAGCCCTCTTCAACCTCAAAAAATGTTAACTACCTATGGTCTTCTAACAGATATGATTTATCTGTAATGAAATGAATAAAAATTAACAACTAAAATCAGCAATTAATTTGGCTTTTCAGTGAAAAGAACAAATATCTAGAGTTTCCATATGGTTGTACAGTGTCTGATTTGAAATAACTATTAGGCTGTCAATGTCACATAATAGACACCAAGGACCCAAAGAACAGTAGGTGACTGTTAACCTTACATAAACCACAAACTTCAAAAGATCTAACAAATAAATTAAGACAGCAACCAAAAGGAAATAACGATGATAACTGCTTTTAAATATATAAAACCCAAACACAGACACAGTATTATGAAGGTTATCAAACTGGTTTCATTTATGTCCGTTCTAGTCAAAATCATGGCATAACTGCTACACCCGACTCGTTAATTATAGCAAAAGTGTACCTTTCACACAATATTTCTCATCTTGACAAGTTCTACATCTTTCGATCACACTTCAAAATTTGATCCTAATCTCCCAAAGGTTTAGCATTCATGTCATTTACCACTTCACGACAAACATTTGGTAGAAATTAACATAAATGCAACCAAATCGAAAAATGGGTGGGTTTAACATTTGGGTCACCTAGTTATGCAACCTTTAAATCAAAGTGTCAATTGGAAAATACAACACAAAACTATTCTCCTTTTCTAACAACCTTTCACTTTTGGCATATGTCATGCACACATCAATTCTTAGAACTTGACACTAATGGAAGTGGACCCCTGAAGAATTGTGACTAATCAAACATGAGACGTGAGAGTTGAAACATCAATACATGATATACATCATCCCATATCGATGGGCTCATCAACTATGATTCCACTAGGTGGGACATTGCAGATATTTATAATTTATCCCAAATATCCAAACACTATGCGTTAATAGATTAATATCAATTATACTGTGTCAATTTTCCCCATGATCACAAACCCTAAAATAATTTAGCATACAAAAGCTCAAATTCACAAAATGGGTACAAGATCATGAGGCGATAAGAGCCATATTAACATAATTATTGCACAAATAAGGAAGAACTCAACGATTCGATGCAGGTTGTGAGAAAAAATGTAGGATTGATGGGGGTAAAAATGTTACATACGAGTTGATTTGGTGCGATCTATCACGGCCCAGTGACAAGAATTGTTCCTTGAGTTTTTGGAGAAACGAATTGAAGAAAAAATAAGCGAAATGCTTATGATCAACGTCTCTAAATCAGGATCAAAATTCAATGGCGAATCATGCATCTGCATTCTCAATACCGTTATTATCGGTATGTTGTTCATTTGCAT
This sequence comes from Flaveria sonorensis, assembly GCA_025506505.1. Taxonomy (NCBI): domain Eukaryota; kingdom Viridiplantae; phylum Streptophyta; class Magnoliopsida; order Asterales; family Asteraceae; genus Flaveria; species Flaveria sonorensis. The sequence continues at coordinate 69,267 of JACCIY010001636.1, read as the reverse complement.
GACTAGCATCTTCCATTTGGTCATTTCTAACGACTAGTTTTTATCCTCGCTATACACAACATTAGTTTCTGTGCTACACTGTGTGTGGTTGATGTTGTTTGGATTTTCAAAAAGCATAAAAGTGAATGTCTAAAACGGTTCTGTTATACAATTGTCAGCAACAATATTTTTCGCTCATAATCAGTTAGGTTTATTACAAAACCGCAACATGGCACTCCTGTGGCCTACGATACAAAAAAAGTTATATCGGAACGTCGAGGAAAAAGAGCTAAACACAACAACGCATTTTGTCTTAAAGGAAATTAATGAACGAAGTTATTAAACAAAAATGAAATTAATGAAAAATAAAATTAGTTAAAAACATGATTATATATAGTATGAGAGGTGAAAATGGAAAAAAAAAATACTTGGCGACAAAGAATGAAAATCAAAAGTCTAGTGCTCAAAGAACGAAGAGTTAAAATTTGTGACAAAGAATGGAAATCAGGAAATCTGAAAATATCTAGCGCTCAAAGAACGAAGAGTTAAAATTTGTGACAAGGAATGGAAATCAAAAGTCTAGTGCTCAAAGAATGAAAAATTAAAATATACCATAGCTTTTAAGTTGTTTTTTAATTTATTATATAATGTTTCGCATGACATGAAGAATTTGCCTACAACTTTCTCTTTGTTTCTTGAGTTTAACAAGTGTTTTTTTTTTTCACACTCAACTATCTCAGATTGTATACTTTTTTTAAACTTGTAGCGGTGAACGAAGGTCCCGAGATTTTCAAATGAATTTGGGCCCGGGACGAGAACAAAATGGGCCCCTATATTACGACATATAAAAAATCTAAACCGAATAACTTGTATATAAAAAATTATAATACGATGATAGTTTTATGACAATAAACAAAACAAAAGTATTATAGCAAAAGATTTAATTTACTTATTTAAGCTAAACGGGAGGCTGTGCTAGCGTTTATGGAAGCAAAGTTCTCAATCAAGTCTTCATAATTCATGTTCTCGACACGTCGTTTTCAATAGCTATCATCGCTAATCTCTTGAGTATTCATTGGGCTAAATTATTTAAAATGTTAATGGCTATTAGTTAAAGTTTAATGAGCTAAAATAATCATAATGTTATTAGGTTTGTTAATGGATTAATTAATAGATATAGTTTTTTTTAAAAAAATACATACATATATAATATATAATATATAATTTTAAAAATTCCGGGCTCATAAGGAGATCGAGCCCTGGGCGGTCGCCCACCCGGCTCCATCAGGGCCGCCCCCCGCCCTGAGCGCCTACGCAACAAAGAAGTATGCTACGAAGAGGACGACAAAGCCATGGTCTGAGAGAGAAGAAATAGCCTTAGCGAAGGCATTGATAAGCATATCGAAAGACTCTAGCACAAGAAATCAACAGACCGCGATTCTTTTGGAAGCAGGTCTTGAGCATTTTGATCATAAGTAGAGGGTTGTAGGCCTACAATTCATCAAATGAACATAAAGTAGAAGGATATAAACAATAAGGTTATAAAGTCTACTGAAATATTAAACAACTTCACCAATAAACGAATTAAGACATAATGAAGGAAGCACAAAAAAGTTTAGAAAGCTTAATGAACCAGAGATTATTCATCTTGTGTCACGAGAAATTGTTAAAAGCCATCCTAAATGGCTGGCCAAAACCTTATGGGTGCGGAGTTTGGTGACTTATCTTAAAACGAGCGAAGACCGCCAACTCAACACCAAGGTCTTCGAAAGGGATTACGTTTCATTTAATCTCAACGCCAATGATGAAAAATGAAGAGTCGCCAAGATCGAAAAGAAGATTAAATACCCCGCAAGTAGAATGGCCAAAAAAAAACGGGTCGGGAACCGATTCGGCCAAAAAAAACAAAACTGGTTTCCGGCCCCCAAACCGGTCCAGGCCCGTCCAAACCACTGGTTCCCTATCGGTTCGAGGGTGCGTATGTTGAAACCGGTTTCAAACTGGCCCGGTTTCAACCGGTTCTCAAACGGTCCCAAACCGGTTCCCAAACCGGGTCACAAACCGGTTCACCAAACGGTTTTCGAAAACTAGCCTAATATAACGGCTATATAGCTGTTATTGACCTTTTTTGTGTTTATTTACCATTATACCCCCATTAAGCTAGTATAAATATGCATTGGATATTTTGATTGAAGCACAACAATTTAAAACGCTCTCTATTCTAAAAAACGCTCAATTCTCTCGTTCAATTCAAAAAAAAAACTCTCAATACTCTCATTTATTCAAAATGGCTTCATAAGTGCTCAATCATCCGTTGGTTGTGATGCGTCTTCAAGCAACGCGGTGGTAACAATCCTTCCTACGAATAGGAACCCGAAATATGGTGGAATTACAATTTATGTCAAATGACTAATGGTCCAAACAAAGCTCGTTGCAAGTTTGTCATAAGTTTTTCCAAAAAGAAAAAGATGACCAAATACAACTTTAAAAAACCGCATTGCGAATAAATATTGTAAGCTTTGAAAGTGAAACGTCTCGAGGTCAAGTTCGATGACAAGCGAATGGAATGTTTGGGCTTATGACGTTGATGTGGTTGCGAGCAAATGGCGCATTTGTAATTCAAGAAAGCTTGTCATTCAAACATTTCGACAATGAACGGTTGACTCGACTAATTCAACGAACTCTCCAACCACGATACACACATGTAAGTCGTGCTACACTTTGAAGAGATTGCTTAAAAATATGGAAAAAAGCTAAAAATGAATTAATATCTTATTTTGAAAATTTATAAACCGATGTTAACTTAACTAGTGACGTTTGGCCCCTCCTCACGGTTCCGGACTCAAACATTTGTGTCATCGCTCATGGGTTGAACCTGATTCGTGGCAAAATGAAACGTATGATTGCGTTTGAATTGTTTGATTATCTCACACTGGTCAAAATATTTTTTATCTTATTGAAAAAAGTTATTAAAACATATAAACTGGAAAACAAAATCTTGTCAATATCTTTTGATAACGCGTCAAATAATACGCTTGCGATAGAACATCTAAAATTAAAATATAAATCAATTTGTGACAGTGTGTTTTTATAGTCAATGTGTTGTGCACATCATAAACTTAGCCGTTCAAGACGGTTTAAAAACTATAAAAACAGTAAAAGATAGTTTTAAAAGAATGTTACGTGAATTTTTAGCAGTAACCAAAGATATAGTAGGTATCGCAAGTTTTGTAAAGACGCAAATTCCAAATGTTTAGGTTCGAATGGGACGTACCTACAAGATGAAATTCGACTTGTAACATATTTGAAAAGACTATTGAGTAAAAAGAAAGTTTAATAGCTTTCACAATACTTTGGTGAGTCGTGAAAAGGCTTCGATTCTACCATCATCGGTTGGGCTATTATTGAAGAAATAATCAAAATGCTTAATGTTTTTAAAACCACAACTACTTGTCTGTCTGGAGTTTATTATCCAACGAGTCCATTAGTATTTCACCAAATATTTAATGACTTCAAAATTAAATGAGTGTCATTTAGGGGTAGACCTTATTCGGATATGATACAACCAATAAAATAAAAACTTAATAAATATTTTAAAGAAGTGTCTCCGGTTATTACATGTGCCGTTGCCTTAAACCATCGATTAAATACGTCGGGGGTTGAACTGTACTTGATAAAATTACTTTTAATTGGATTTAGAAAAGAAAACCCATATTATGGTCAAAGTGTAAAAGCTAATTTAAACGCACATTTAGGCCAAATGTTTGATGTTTATTTAGAAAATATGATGAAACATCAAACATACATGTTTCTATGAGGCATGCAGCACATGACGAAGGTTCAAGTGATCCAATTAAATAATCATGGACTCTCTAAATGAGAAACATGGATGTAATAAACGTAACGTGGTAACACTTCGAGTAGTGAACTCGGGGAGGTATAGTGGAACAAACTTTTATCCCCATGACTTTACAAGATTTTAAAAATTTTGACTTGTTGGCTTGGTGGAAAGGTAAGGAATATCAATTTCCCACCCTATCCACCATGGCCCGAGATTTACTAACCGTCAAAGCTTCCACGGTAGTTTCGGAATCTGCTTTTTCTGTTAGTGGCAGGATTATATCAATACGAAGAACCCGACTCACTCCCAAAGCAGTTGAAATGTGTATTTGCTTGAAGGATTATTTGGATGGAGCTGAAAGAATACAAGACAAATGCTCACTTGAAGGAGAATTGGAATATGAAGCCGAAATATATGAAGACGAAGTAGATGGTGGATTGACACCCGGAAGGACCGATGATGAAGCGACATATGATGAGTACCTTCGTAATAGCTCGGGTTCTGGTGGCGAAGAATAAAATATTCAAATATGTAACGAACGAACGAAGAACGACTAGCTTAAATGTTTAGTTTTTAAAATTTTACGTCGTTTGAATTGTTTATATATTTGGAATAGTATCTTTATTTTATATTTTATGTAATCTTTGATTTTTAAGAGTTAAATTATTGATAAATTTAATTTTAAGCTTTTTGTAATGTTTTATGTTTAATATTTATAAATAAAAATAAATAATCATATTTAATTTTTCATGTATAATAAATGAGTTACTTTGTATTTACCCTAAATGTATCATATTTACCCTAAATGTATTTATTTAATTACTTTGGATTAAAAAAAAACAAAAAACCCGAACCGGTTTGGGACCGAACCGGTTTCAAACCGGCCCGGACCAGTTTCATAGGTTTGAGATTTCTAGGCTTGAAACCGGTTTAGGAACCGAACAGGTTGAGAAAAAACCGGTTCAAACCGGACCGGTTTGAAACCCGAACCGGTTTGGCCCTACCGGTTTGTACATCTCTCTACCTGTAACAACATCATCAATGTGACAAGAAGAATTGCTCAAATTCATTTATGACTTTAGTTGTTACATCAAAGAAAACCTTAAGAGTAAAAACCGTATACGAGGAGAGAAGTTATGAATGAAAAATGAAAAAAAAGGTAAAGACACGATCAAAAGGCGGTTAATGTGACGTAAAAACAAAGACAAAATGATATGTGGTTTATATTAGAGCCACATGATCATTTGCGTGAACCGTTGTTAAGTACGGTGTTAGCTCGTAAACGATAAATAACCAAATGTCGGGGATGAGTGATATAATTTGCATTTCTATTTACGGCTGCAAACGAACTGAACGTTTAGCGAATAGTCCGTGAACCGTTCGGCGGGAAGTTCGTTTATTTCGTTCATTTAGTAAATGAACGAATACGAAAAAAAAATTTCATTCGTTTACATGAACACGAGCCGTGTTCGTTCATTTATGTTCTTGAACGTTCGATATTGTGTTCGTTATGTTCGTTAATGTCCGTTCGTGAACGTTCGACAATGTGTTCGTTTATGTCCGTTAATGTGTTCGTTTATATTCTTAATTTTTGTGTCAGTTTTTATGACTATTATATCAAGTATTTTTTTTTATATTTATGTTAAGTACTTGTTTATTTTTGATTGATTTTGTATAATGTTTGTAATATATATATAAATTTTATTCAAAAATAAATCTATAATAATTTGTATTCGTTTGTGTTCATGAGTTTTTTTGTGTTCGTTATGTTCGAGAACAGTTGTTTGTGTTTGTTTGCTTATGATTGTGTTCATTTAAGTTCGGTAAGTGTTCGTGAACAGTTCATGAACATGTTCATTTTCTTAATGATTGAATACGAACAAAGAATCTCGTTCGGTAAATGTTCGTAAACAGTTCATGAACAAGTATATTTCTTAACGAACAAACACGAACAAAGCCTTGTTCGTGTTCGTTCGGTTCGTTTGCAGCCCTATTTCTATTTCTTTTCTTACATAGTTTTATTTTTTATTTAGTGTTGTAATTATTATTATTTAATAAAGTGTATTTTTCATATTTTAGAATTAGTATTTGTAATGTATATTATAATTAGTTATTTAGTTTATATTAAATTAATCTATTTATGAGAAATGAATAGTATTTTTTTTTCTTTGGCAACTTAACTTTTAGTTTTTTATGTTTAGTTTCTCATCATCACTTTTATATATATATATATTATAGAGAAAGATAGTGGTGTGACATTGTTGCTACTTGTCACGGTTTTACGCCCCTTACCGCAACGCGGGAGGCTTAAAACTAGTAAGAATCTAATTTGTACATGAAGCAGACTAAAGATAGATCGTTAATATTTCAAAAATGAGAAACATGGACTCTCTCCTCTCTTACTGATGTCTCGAGTACCAAATCTTTGAGGCCTATTGAATTATCCTAAAAAATAAATTGAAATCTTAAAGGTTCAACACCTTCTAAATGATGTTGAGAAAAAAATAATAATTTTGCAAACTTGAGAAAAACCTTCTATAATTTGCAAAGGTTCTTTTTGGAAATATCTGATACTTATCTGTTTTGTTTTAAATTGGAATTAATAATTTAAGATCATTTACGATTTCCGAATACAGTCGACCTGTGCATCACCAATCAACTTCGGAAATATATCTTTGCAAGCTGTCTACTATGTGTTTTTTTTTTATTTGATAGTTTTCTTTGTTTAAATATATAAAAGTATAGAGTGTACTTTGTAGGAGCGTGTTTTTGGAATACTTTCCTATTGGAAAATAAAACTCGTTTTTGATTGGTTATTTTGACAGTTAAATTTTCGTAGGAAAGATAGTTTTGAAATATTTTTTGTATGTAATAGTTTAAATTCCACCAAAATATTTTACATTTTCTGGAACTGGAAGAGTTGTGGTGTTTGAAAAACCAAATAAAAAAATCATAATTCGATTAGTATCCGAAACAATAAATTTAACAATTGTTTTTTTTAACTAGGTTGGGTTTTCAATATATTGACTTCGATTGAATCGATTAGTTGTTTTAGTTGTAGAGAAGGTAGATGATGTCAATAGTTGGAGGTGATACAATGGTGTGTGCCTTGTAATTATTTATGATGATATTAAGGTAAGCTTCTTCATGATGATATTAAGGAAACTAGTTTCTTTTATCTCATTTTGAATAATGAAAAAGAATTCTTTAACATAAAATCATATATGTTCTCCCACAGGCATAGGGTTGTCACATGTTTTAGAGACGACCTTGATCGACCAATATTTGATGTCAATTTGCGCCGCAGGACTAAGAAGGCTTGAATGTTGAATTTAATGTGAATCTTTGTCGCTCAATTTTACAGTGAACCTATGTTCTCTTGACAACTATTGTTTTCTCATACCGAAATGTAAAGATAAATTGTCATGTTGCGTGAATTCAATGCTTATTTATGTCTGTTAATGACAAGGTTAAACACGTCTAAGTTTAGCAAATAATAATGTATAAAATCAAACATGCAACTCCTGAAAAACAATCAAATCCATAAAATATGCATACCACAAGTAGCATTCATGCATTTACTTAAGTTAAAACACTAACATGAGAGTGGGTCTTTATAGTCTAAAATTCAACAATACCATAACATAGTATCATCTACGATATTTAATAGCTAAAGTTATCATTCAAAACCATGTTTGTTCAACTTAGTTTAGGTAACAAACAAAGAAGTAATTGGTAACATGCCTACTACCATAACATATCAAACATGTAAAAATACTATTAAAGTTCTAGCAATCTTTTTATACGTTAAACAATATTCTAAATAATATTATTAGTAACACCATCCAAAAAGTCAGTCCCATAACAACAATAACTTTAACCGCCCTCACACATCCATCTCCATATCATTTTGTATTTTCCACAACACAACTCATCCCATAAATGCTCTTAACAGAAAAAGATATCGCGACAAAGTTATAAGCCCGAAACTATACCCTACGATAATAAAGATTCCAAAACTTTTTTAAAACTTTATAAACTTATAACTCGGGCTCCCCTCTAAATCAACTACATGACAGTACGGTCTCACATTTCATCGTTTCTATTGTCCCTAGTGTTTAACTACACCCTCACTCCCACCTAACACTTTAGCCTTATCCCATACCTTTCTGCTAACTTGCGCACCCACCTTATCCTTCACTCACCACTCTTCTTCTTCCGCCTGTCAACCTACGTATCGATGATCGATTGATCGTCAATTAACCGCCTCGAATGTGATTATTTGAATCTCCGAAGCAGTTACGTCACCTTCAACGTCAGCGTCAGCTTAGGGTTCTTTGTTGTAAGTTTGAATTTGTTCGAAGTGCTTGTTTCATGGCGGGAAGTGATCAAATCAACGTCTGTGAGTCGAAGGTATTTGTATTCGCTGTTGATGAGTTTTTGTTGTTTGCGATTGATCGGACTCTGTTTTTTTGAGTTTAGATCTGTGGCTTCGATTGTTACGGTTTTGTAGGTAGGAATCGTGTAGGAATCATGATACATGTGATTTGTTTACGTTTGTGTTGGTTTTAGCGTGTTTTATAGGGCGATTGGAGGTGTTTTTGGTCGATTTTGATGAATTAGGGTTTATCTTCTGAATATTTTGATTTGTTTATGTGTATAGAGGGTTGTTCCACTGAAACTAAATCAACGTCTGTGAATTGAAGGTATCTGTATTCACTGTTGATGATTTTATGTTGTTTGCAATTGATCAGACTCTGTTTTTTTGGTTTTAGATCTGTGGCGTTGATTGTTCCGGTTTTGTAGGTAGGAATCGTGTAGGAATCGTGATACATGTGATTTGTGTAGGTTCTGTTGATTATAGCGTGTTTTTAGGGCGATTTGAGGTGTTTGTTTCGATTTTGATGAAATAATTGAGGATTAGGGTTTATCATCTGAATATTCTGATTTGTTTGTGTATGGAGGGTTGTTCCACTGAATACTAAATCGTGTAGGAATACTGATACTTATGGTTTGTGTAGATTTCTGTTGATTTTAGCGTGTTTTCAGGTCGATAGGAGGTGTTTTTGTTCGATTCTGATGAAATGATTGGGGATTAGGGTTTATCTTCTGAAAATTTTGATTTGTTTGTGTGCATAGAGGGTTGTTCCACTGAATACATGGATCCTCATGTCAAATTTCAAGCTGGCTTACAATCTTCTCCGGCGACCAGATGGCACCTTTAACCGGCACCTGGCGGAGTTCCTGGACCGCAAAGTTCCAGCGAATGTGAACCCTGTGGATGGAGTGTTTTCATTTGATATTGTGATTGATCGGTCTATTAACCTTTTGTCTAGAATTTATAGACCGGTTGCAGCCGATAGTGGTGGTGGTGGTGATGGTGGTGGTGGAGTACCCTTAGCTGCTGGTTTCACTCAGCTTGAGAAGCCTGTATCGAAAACCAACTTTGTGCCTGTTATAATCTTCTTCCATGGTGGTAGCTTTGCACATTCATCTGCAAACAGTGCAATCTATGACATTCTTTGCCGCCGACTTGCAGGACTCTGCAAGGCGGTGGTGGTTTCTCTAAACTATCGGCGCGCCCCTGAACACCCTTATCCCAGTGCCTATGATGATGGCTGGGCCGCGCTTGAATGGGTCAACTCGAGGCCGTGGCTTCAGAGTAAAGACTCAAAGGTTCACATTTTCTTGGCTGGAGATAGCTCAGGTGGTAACATAGTACATCAAGTTGCTTTACGCGCGGTTAAATCTCAACCTCAAATCAATGTGTTGGGAAATATACTGTTGAATCCAATGTTTGGTGGACAAACGAGAACCGAATCTGAAAAACGATTGGATGCTAAATATTTTGTGACAATTCAAGACCGTGATTGGTACTGGAAGGCTTTTCTTCCTGAGGGTGAAGATAGGGACCATCCTGCTTGTAACCCTTTTGGTCCAAGGGGTATAAGCCTCGAAGGGCTCAAGTTCCCCAAGAGTCTTGTGGTGGTTGCGGGTCTGGACCTGATTCAAGACTGGCAGTTGGCTTATGCAGACGGGCTTAAGCGGGCTGGTCAAGACGTCAAACTTTTATACCTAGAGAAAGCGACCATCGGGTTCTACTTGTTGCCCAATAACGACCACTTTCATATCGTGATGGATGAGATAAGTAACTTTGTGAGACCGATTCCCGAATTTGAATAAATGTTCTACATCTACTTCAACTAGTTTCATTAGATTGACTTACCCTTTTGAGGTTTCGTTTGCAGCTTGTAAGATCACGTATTACTACTATTGTCACTACTACTAATCGCGGTTGTTTTGGATCTTTGTGTTTTTGGATTGCAAGAAAATGCAAGAAGATGAAGTTGGTGTTTGGTATGGGTACCTGCCATTGTTAACTTTGTTTCATCCTAAGATCCAAACTTTCCAGCTTCTGGATCCAAAGCAGAGGAAGATAGGGGAGTATCCTAATTCCTCATGGTTTTTAGTATATATTGTTACTGTAACCATGTTATTTTACATACTTTCTAGCATGTGTTGTTGGGAACCCTATATTGTGTGTGTACATATTTTAAGACCTATAATATATGTATGTATATGTTTGTCTGAGATTACTTCTAGGGGTATAATAATTTTAACTTTTGTCTTTTTATTTATTTCAGTTCTAACTGTGGTACAAAATTATGATATAATAACTAAGTTTTAGTATTATTCTAATAAAATTTCTCATATTTTCTTCCAACAATTAAAACCACTTATGTTCTAATATTATTTTTTGTTCTTATAATTTTTTGTTTAAAAATAAATTTTGGTTGATGTTATATAAATAAATGCAAAGATATATAAATCCTGATTAATTCGACTTAAATAGAACAACTATAAAAGCTAATTATTGTTTGATGAATTTTTTCTTCACAATTATCTCATATTTTAAGTTAAATTTAGAAAAGAGGAAAATGTTGTTTTCGTCCTGACATTTTGTTTAATTTATCATTTCAATCCAAATTTTTTTTTCATTTCAATCATTGTAGTTTACCAAATGTTGTTATTTTTATTCATTCTACTAACTCAGTTAAGATCTTCGTTAAATACGAGAGTATCTTAGTTTTTTTCAACATCTTAATTATACAATTAAAACAAATTAATCAATTAATATTCAATTATAACTAAAAAACATATGAAACGATTAGTGTGACCGGACGCTTCGATTTAAAAGCTTCTGTTAATTCTAACTCATGTTGCTCGATTGAAATCTACTGTGTGATTTCAATTGATCTTCACGTTTTGTTCAAACGTGAACTGTTGTTCGATTGAGATCTACTTTTGTCACATTTAATTTGATTAAGGTTTATTGTTGTCACGTTCAAACAAAATGTGACAATAGCATACATCAATCAAATAAAGCGTGACAACAGCAGACATCAATCTCACAGCAGACCTTAATCGAATAAAAGTACATGTTAGAACAAAACGTGAAGATTAATTGAAATCTCACATAAGCCTCAATTGAACAATACGAGTTAAAGTTAGTTGAAGCTTTCAAATCGAAGCGCACGGTCTTACTAGTCGTTTCAATTGTTTTTTAGTTTTCTATGAATATTAATTGATTAATTTGTTTTAATTGCATAATTAGAGTGTTAAAAAAGACTAAAATACCTTCATATTTAAAGGAGTTAGTGGAGTGGATGAAAATGACAACATTTGGTAAATTAAAGTGACTGAAATAGAAAAAAAAAGTTTTTAAATTGAGTAAGGGACAAAATGACATTATAATCTTTAAAAAAATACTTTCTAGGTATTGTTTAAGTATCATATATTTTTCATTTGGGAAATATTCAAATATAGAATCTTTTAAAACAAAAAGCGTAAGAAACATTAAGATGTTGCACGTGTCTTTTGATCAAAATTAGATTGGGAGTAAAATTGGTAATGTTTTTTCTTCTCAAGTTCCACCTTTTTTTGAACATTTATAACTTTTATATACGATATTATTTTTTTTTAAAATACATCATAAAAACTAGTATTTTTTAATCTTTAAACGCGTATAGTATTGATATAAAAAAAGTTTTTATAACTCATTATGTAGTTTCGTTAGATCATTGTGTAATCTTCTAATTGATGAAGATTACACAATTATCTCATGATTAATACAAAATGAACTTGAAACATAAAAAGTTTACATTTTTTATTATTGTATTATTCGAAAATCATCATTTTAAAAAACGCAATTCATAACATAATGGTCAACACTAGACACAATGAGTTACATTATTCAGCACTAGACTCGATAATTAGCAGTAGATATAATAAGCTGCTTTGACGAGAATTAAAAAATAACATTATTAGGATTACATAATTAACTAAAAAACATAAAAATATATATTTTTAGCATTGTGTTACTTGATAATCATAATTTTAAAAAACACAATGAATAATACAATAGTTAGCATCAGACATAATGGGTAATACAATGACCAACACTAGACTCGATATTTAGCAATAGACACAATGAGCTGATTGATGAGAATTACACAATAATCTGATCAGGATTACACAATGAACTGGAAAAACCGTAAAAAAGTTACATTTTAAACATTGTATTATTTGAAAATCACCATTTTAAAAGACACAATGGTTAACATTAGATACAATGGGTAATACAATAACTAGTACTAGACTCGATGATTAGCAATAAACATAATGAGCTGCTTGATAAGTATTACACAATGACGTGATCAGTATTACACAATAACATAAAAACGTAAAAAAAATTATATTTTTAGCATTGTGTTATTTGAAAATCATCATTTACAAAAACCATAAGCATAACGAAATGGTCAGTATTAGGCACAATGATCTGATTAATTATAAATAATAACCTGATATAACATAATGAGCTGTCGAATATTACACAATGAAATGAGGAATATTACACAATGATTTGAAATTTCGTGAAAAAAACTTTGTTTTTATGAATAAAAATATAGGTGTTTTAAAGATAAAAAACGCTTGTGTTTTATGGTGTAATTTTTTAAAAAAGTAATGTTATATGTAAAAGTTATGAGCGTATAAAAAAATGTGAAACTTGAAAATGTGATTAAATCTAAAATACATTTGGCATACCGTTTAAAGTTTCAATTATTTATCATTATGCTATGGATTTTCTTAACCCTTGGATCTAAAACCAAATGAATAATAATATTTTTCCCCTTTTTAGTTTTTCATTTATTTTTACAATAACCACACCCTTTTCATTTAAGTCATTTAATTGAACAACTTTTAATATTCATGCAAAAAGTTTACAAGTTTGAAAGTTTATTGTTAGGAAAAAGTACTTGAGTTTATGAAACTTGGAAAAAAGTATTACATGAAATATTCTATGCTATGATGTGTTTTTATGTAGAACATTTTGGGGTTTCAATAGTATTCTTTACCATTCTACATATGCCATTGTCACTATGTTCCACTACTATTTCCACTACTATGAGAAATTGGAACGTTGAACCATGTCTCACTTGCAACGAGCCAATAATGTTTCATTAAAGTTGTTAAGACGTGATGAGGCGATAAAGGCTACTTAACGTGTTGATGCAAAGGAGAGTCAAATCTCTTTATTTGAGCGTTAATTTTAACTTTTGGCTTGGCTCTTTAAGCCATGATGTGGAGCCCAAATTAATACTAGCTCCGTGTAGCTCGTTCATAAACAAAAACAACTTAACTATGACCATAATGATACTCAATAGTGACACGGTTATGTAAAACACAATGAAAAGGTAGTTGAGGTAGATATAAGGAAAACACGGTTATGAAAAACACATATCACTTTATGGTTTTATTAGTCCTATCTGATTGGGCGTCCGATAGTATAAGGAAAACAGGTCGATGCCTTAGGTCACAAAATCCTAAAACTTAATTGCCCATAAAAAATAATATTAATTGAAATTGTCTTGAATAATTGATTTAGGAATCGATGTAGGAATTAGGATATGCTTAAATTTGATTAAGTGTCACTTTGAGTCTTTGAATTACTTTGAATAGTTGATTAGTTGTTACAATTTATTTAGGATTACTTTGATTGGATATGAAAAGATTTAAAAAAATTTAGTTTATTTTTGTTGGTCCCAAGTACGGATAAAAGGTTTTTAATGATAAAGTTTAAAAAGGTCTCCAATTTCATTTTCGTCTTAGGCCACTAAAAATGTTGAGCCACCACCCGTGTCACTACTATTGACAATTAGTTAGAAAGCCGTTGCCATTACCATTACCATTAACGATCACTTAGAGGAATAAGAAAACTCTTAATAAAGCCATCATCAAACACATATTTCTAATCACACATTAATTATTTACAAAGAGGTTAGGGAAAAGATTGACAAAATAGTGTTACTAGGCAATTTAGCCAACAATACAAACTAGGGGCGGAATTACTCTATGTGTGAGAAGTCGATCACATCTCATGAAAATTTTATTTTTAGTAGCATATATATGATCAAACTCCAACTGACTCACATGAAATTTCAACTGCGATCTCTATGAAATTTTAACATCGGCATTCAACGTTCCGCATTCCGTTTTTACAAAAGAATTTGTCACAAAGTCAACCAATTATTACATCAAATTCTTAAAAGAGGCTGATAAAATGTTGGAATTATTGGCATTTGAATTTCAATTTGTTAATATGTTACACATGAATGTAAAGAAGAGTGTAGAGTAGGAGAGAAACGAATTAATCAACTTACGAAAGTGGCAAATTTAGTTAGGAGACTTTGGTCAATGTCAACAACATAAAAAAAAAAACAAATCACAAATAGTCAGAGATCTAAACAGCTTTCATAACGAGGATAATGAGGTTTGTGTTTTAATAAGGTGAATCAAATTGGTGTTTTTGTTTCTAAGTGTTTATGTAATGCATTGTTGATTATAATATTGCAGCTAAACTAATAAAACAACGATCAGACGTATTAGACAAAATAACCTGACCTTAACATAATAATAATTAAAATATGTCTTTTTTAAAACAATAAAATGACAAATATTAAATTTAGAATTCTCCTTAGCCCTTTTAAATTAAATTATCTTTTCACTAAACACGAGTCATTTGAATAATATCATATAGTTAATTATTATTTTTCCAAACTTTTTGTAATCGTCTCATGTAGTCTACAAAAGTAGATTATTTTATAAAAGGGTATACCTTTGATACACGAAACTCGTTTTCAATGAACAAGTTTCCAAACAAAATAATAAATCATCAACAAAACCATCATCTCACATCATTTCCAAAAGATTTCAAACTCCTAAAAAGATTAAACTTCACTACAATTTACACAAGTCAATGAAGAATGCAATGAATGCCCTGTTACACAACCCCATCATAACTACGGTGGTGCTACTATGTCTGTTACCGGTGGCCGATCACCACCACGGCCTCCTCGCGGCGGCGGCGTCCGGTGGCCGAATGGGTGGAACTTCATTCCGATCATCTTCTACAAGCTCCGGCAGTGTGTCCAGAGCCTCCACATCCTCATACTCTAGAAGTTATAGTATCCCAAGATTCTCTCATTCTTCTAAACGTTATAGCAGTAGTACTACTAGCAGCCCTGAATCATCTTGTTCTGATACTCGAATCGGTCGACACTTGTTCGGGATTGAATTCGGGTTTCTTGATCTATGTATTGTTGTCATGAGTGCTGTTTTTGCAATCTGCTTCTTGTTAAGACGGTATGCTTATGGAGATCGTGTTGAAACGAGTGTTGTTAAGCTTCAGGTGATCATTTTTCTCGACTACTGCTGTTTTTTTCGGTTGTGGTTTTTTTTCCGAGAGGGTTGGGAGTGCGGTCCGGTGGAAACAGATAGGTGGTCCCAATTAAAATAACATTTGTCTTCGAAACAGAATCGTACATTTACCATTAAACATTATCTGTCAATAATATGATTAAAGGATCATGTTTTTCTAGTTTTTTGGACTAGGGAATCATTGAAAGCCGTTAGAAGAGGTTCTGAGGCCAAAGCCTTAGGGGCAGTTTGGTTTGCAGAATGTTTTGCAAAGGAATTGAAATTGGAATCTTGTTAAAATTGATAACGTGTTTGGTTGGTCAATTTTGAGTGGAATGGAATGTTAATTTTGAACATTTCATTGGAATGTTAAACTTAACATTCCATAGGTAAGTGGAAGGAATATGAATTCCAATAAATGTTGGAAAATTTTCTAGTTTCAATTCCAATTCCAATATCATCCGTTGACCAATCAAACAGGATTTTGGATAAAAAAATTTCCAATTCCAATTCTTTAGAATTCTATAAACCAAACGGGACCTTAGATCCATCCTCTGACGGTCAAGAAGTCGGGGATCACTATGGATCCAAAGTTAGCCTTCTATTTATAAGAGGTGGTCAACTCTAATGGGTCGAGTTGGGTTGGGCTAATCAGGAGCCCATCAAATCGGGCTCAACGTAGGGGGACCCTCGACAATATGCATGATAGACATGATTCAAGTTGTGCATTTCATTATGCATACAACATATTACAATTGTTAGCTACTACTAACCTTGTGTGTTTTTAAGGTTGGATTGTTGGGCACGGCTAGATCACTTCAAAAGGATCTTAATCACATAGCCGAGACGGCTGATACCTCCAGCCCGACGGGCTTTAGGTATATATTAAAAGGTAAACAAATTATCGACAATGATGTGTCACAAAATCAACAGTTATTATCTAATCATCACCTTGTTTTCTACTATGCTAACCTTAAAAGGCTGATGGGGTTATCTTTTGGTCTGGAACATTCTAGATCTTGAGCTTATTGATTAAAATTTAGACGGGTCGTGACACTTAGGTTATATTTATATAAACATGTGTGTGCGCGTGTACACGTGTCAGTAAATAGTTTTGTTCAATTAGCGTCACACTAAAATTATACCGTTTATTCTCCATATTCCATTGCAAGCATCTAACTCTTCTGTTTGGTTACAGAGACAATACTATCTGTGCTTAAACATCCTGATTATTGCATTTCTGGTTATTCCTCTGTAAGTCCTTAATTTTATTATGTTATTTGTCACAAAAAGTCAACCAATTATAACAGCAGACTCTTTAGATAGTGGAGTCAAATGTTTGATAATTTGGAACCTTAATAGTCTGAATTTCTGTTTATTAACAACATGTTCAGGTGGAAGTGAAGAAAGGAGTAGACGAATGCGAGAAACGATTTAACGAACTTTCTATAGAAGAAAGAGATAAATTTGATGAAGAGACTCTGGTCAACTTCAACAACATCAGAAAGCAAGGTGAAAAAAGTCATGAGGGTGTATCTGATGAGGTCTGCAACCAATACATTGTGGTGAGCGCGTTTTATCACAACTGTTTATCTGCTGATTATTCAATATCACACACAGTCTTTCTCGAAACACAACTTTGTCTTGATATCGTACAATTTCAAACAATCTTTGACCAAAAAGTATGTTTTTGTGCTAAAAGGTTACGATCATTGTTGCTGCTGGAGGCGCGTATGAACTGCCACTGATCAAAAGCAGTGAACTTTTGAAGATAGCTTTGCAAAAGCTTGCATCAATCCCTTCAAATGATATTCTGGTGTGTGAGGCCTATTTGAACATGTTTTCTAGCTTATGAATCTTTATTTTTTAAATTTATTTGTTAAACTTTTTGTTCATTTTACAGGCAGCTGAGGTTTTATGGACCCCTCAAAAGGAAATGATTGCCTTACAGAACAAGAAATGCTTAGAGATTATCCATTTTTGTGTCCTATATAGTTTATGAACATGTGCAGATAACTAAACTGTATCTCCTTATAATTATTTTTGATGTGGGTTTCAATATGTTACTTTTGAGTTATTTTTATGCATATTCAGATAGTCGTATGAGATGATTTACTTTCCTTCTATTGCAACCTGTGAATACATACTAGTTATAAATCATAAATAAATCGTTAAAGGTAAATATAAGTTTAATTTATCATATTTAAAATATGATATAAGAAAAAGTAAACAAGAATGTATGGGAGCATTAAGTATAAAACTAATATCATGTTAATTTATATTTAGGATTTGATACTTACAAAACCTAATTTTTTTTAAAAAATTAACTTTCTAAACCAATGACACAAAAGAATTAAAACTAGATATTATAGGACTTTACCCTCGAGAGGGAGTCCTTCCAGAAATTCTCGATGGCTCAAGGAGACCTCAAGCCAAGGAGGGGTTTGGAAATAGTTTTCAACCAGCAATTGACGCGCCTCGGTTATTACCTCATTAGCTACGTCATTGCCCCAAGCGCAAAGATATCATAAACCGTTCCCTAACCCTCCTTTTATACTACCAAACCCATGCTTCATCAGAAACCCTCCCCCCGATGTGGGATGATCAACCACCATCTCTACCTTTCAACTCAACCTGCTTTTAATCACTCTATTTCACTTCACCTATGTGCTAATTAACTGTTGGAAAAATTTATCACATCATCTTCTTCGATAGTCACGCATTTCTGCAATTATAATCTCAATCTATGATGGACTGGTGAAGATTGATCAGTGAATCTGCTGCGATTGTTTCGGGTTAGAAAGTGATACATGGCTCGTGGAGTTTGTATAATTAGGAGTTGTTCACGTTAATCGTAACAGATTGAACAGCAGATGTGCAGATAATTCTGAAGTTGATATTATAACACTGTCTTTTGTGAGAATAGCTATTACTAAACAAAAGATTGCAGATTATGAATGGGTCTTTTTCTGTTCTTTTGTTTTTCTTACTTTTATTGATTTTACATCTCCATAATATGTTCAAGATTGTTCACTGTTATGAAATGTATTCTTGCTTGGTGTTTTTTTAATAAAAATGATGGCTTTTTTAGCAACAAGAAACCAGAGAACTATAAGTAATGCAGCTGTAAAACTGAGGCCATGCTTTGCCTCTAACGGGTTAAACATGTAAGACTAGAGATTAACTTAAAAGAAAAGAGTCAAAACTCAAACGGGTCGAAAGTCATCCAGAGTGCGTTTTAAATGCATAAAACCACCTAAATCGATTCATTCATAAATGAAATAATATACTTTACAATCATATATGACAGATCAATCATCTACAGAAAATAAATTTTGGTCAAAAATAGTGTGTACTTGTTTTGATATGCTATCTAACTCGCTAATCTTGCCCCCTCTGCTGTTTTGAAATGCCTTTGAGAAATGTAGCATTAACTGTAACACACTATCACAGTTATCTCTTGGTTCTTGAGCACATCAACAAGAAAGCCAACAATTGATGACCCATTTATGGCAACCTCAGGATTGATAAGATCTTCGAGCACAAACGAGGAGAAGTAACGAGGTGCCTGCAGAAAAAGAATCATCCAATAATTAGATGGTTAGTGACTGAGAATTCGCCCTTAGAATCAACCTGTTAAAAGTATAATCCAAAAGAGTTACAAACAAACAAAAATACCCAACAAAATCTCACTTGATAGTAGAGTCTTAAAAGGGTGGGATAAGGGCAAACCTTATATCATCTAACTAGCTTTAGTAAACCCGTGTATTACACGTATTGAATAAATAAAATATTAAATATAATAAAATTTTACTTAATTATAAAACGATACTCTAAGATAAGATATGATTTAAATTACTAGGAGTTAAAACTATAAGTAACAAAAAAAAAGATATCAACTTTTTATTTATTTTTTTCAAAAAAAATCAAACATTTTGTTTAAAAAAATTGTCATTTTTATAAATATCCTTATTATAAACTCTCATTTTTAATTATTTTTGGTTTATAAAAAAAATTGCCTTTTAAAAACACTAAATTTAAAATATTCCATATTTTAAATAAGTTTGATGTTTTTAAAAAAAAATATTTTATAAAAATTTGTTTCTTTAGAAATACCATTAATAAAGAGATATCTTTCTTAATTTATTAGAAAACCATTTTTAATCTAAAAAAGACTTAAATAATATTATTTGTAATTAAGGTAATTATTTAATAGGAGAAAGAATTGGGAAAATTTTTATAAGAATGAATCTGGTGTTGCCACGTGTCCTCCATAGTTACCTATAGTTACCCTTTTATTAGAGTAGAATGATGAAAAGAGTTACGTAATATATACTTTGTTGATTGTATTCATTTGTTTATTAGTGGTAATAGCAAAAAGGAGAAGTTTAAGTGGGAAAAGCAGATAACATGAAACTTGAGAGACTGCTACTGCTATATGGATTTTTTTAAAATTGGGTGTTTTTAGAGGGTATTCGTTGACAAGAGGTGTTATTCTCGGGGGTATTTCACTTTAGGGGAACCCGCCCATGGCAGGGGCGGGGCACGGTCAAAACGCTCGGGAGGGTTGTCACATCTTTACAGAACCTGCCCCTGCCATGGGCGGGTTCTCAGTGTGTGTGTTTCAGGCGGCATGTCACATCGAGAAGAACTCGCCCTTGCCAAGGGCGGGTTCTCCTCCTCTTTTTTCCACCGCAAATTTAACCTACCTTTCACATCGGGGACAGAACGCGCCGCCCTTGCCAAGGGCGGGTTCTCCTCAACCTAAATCCCATCCATATATTTAACCTAACCACTTAACCTTTCCATCCAAAATTTTGTATATAAAGTATTGAATCTTATTTTGATACATTCAACACAATTCAAAAGTATCGAATTTTATTTTTTATACATTCAACACATAACTTTTCTGTATTCAAACCCAACATGTCTCGACCTTATTTTTTACAATTATTTTGGGGGTGGTGATATTTTATTCTAAAATGAAAATATCATGTGTGATAATTCTACTAGAAGTTCAACAATTATTCTTCGTAATAGAGTGTTGTATGAAGAATTTGTTGATTTAATCTATAATCATATTCAGGTTCAAAAAGAGTATTATAATTTGAAATTGAAATTATATTACTCATACGGTGGTTTCTCTCAAAGTTCTGAAATTTTTAATGACTCGAGTCTAGAAGTCTTGTATTATTTGGGAGAAAATGTTGAAAATTTCCAAGGAAATGTTTACGTTATCATTGAGCCGAAGATGTCTGTATAACAATCCAATTATTTGTATCATCTAGGCGGTTTCTCTGTATCAGAAGCACCCGGTCCGTCAAGCAATTCTCATCATGAAGGTAATGTAAGATCACATGATTATGAAGCCGGTCCGTCAACCATTTCTCATCATCAAGTCGACAATGATAACGGAGGTTTTGATAAGTCAGATGATGGTATTTCAGACAGTAGTGAAGATACTGAACTCATCCCGTCACAAGAAGAATCTAGTGATGATGACAACAACAACTATAGAGTTTCAGACTATTATAATTCTAATGTTAATCCAGGATCTTACGGGGTGACAAACTATTCTGAAGATCCTCAAGAGTTAAGAGATTATGAAGCTGCTGATTTTGACGATGAAGACCATATGGATATATGGAATGAAGAGTCAAAAGAAATCCGTGTTGGGATGTACTTTAAATCGAAAGATGAAGTAATGCATGCAGTGCGGTTATGGAATCTTGCATGTAATAGAGAGGCTGTAGTAGTTGAAAGTAAACGTACAAGATGGAGAGCAAAATGTTACAGTACTAGCCCTAATTACAATAATAATCTTGGTAATGGTTCTCCATGTACCTGGTATGTGTATGCATCCAAGAAACACGATCATCACATGTGGAGAATTTCAAGATGGGTGAATGCACACAACTGCTTTGGTACTGTTGTTGGTAACAACAATAGAAGTTTCAAATGCAGAGATATTGTTACCCGCATCATCCATTTTATTCGTCAGGATATTGCTTTTCCTATCAAGCACGTTTAAAAGACACGTTGAATGTTGATGTTTCATATAATAAAGCCTGGCGAGCTAGAAAAGCTGCTATTGAGAGTATTTACGGTAGCTGGGAGAGTAATTTTGAGCAGTTACCTACATACATCAACGCATTACAAGAGAAAACCATGTTATCGTGGAATGGTTACATCATCCGACCGGTACATCTGCTTATTATACATTCAAATATGTGTTTTGGGCATTCGGTCCAATAATTAAAGCATTCAGTTATTGTCAGCCGGTGATATCTGTTGACGGCACTTTTTTGAAAGGTTCCTACCGTGGTAAAATGTTAATTGCAGTTGCAAAAAATGCAAACAACTACGTAATGCCGGTAGCTTATGCAATTGTAAATGAAGAGACGGTGGAAAGTTGGAGTTGGTTTTTCGAGCAATTTTGGTCACACATTGCAGTTCACCATAATTCTATTGGTTGGGAAAAAAGTTGTGTGTTATTTCCGATAGGCACAAAGGAATTATTCGTGCAATGAATACTCTTGAAGAGTGGAAAAATAATGCTGTGCATCGATTTTGTCTCCGACATGTTCGAAGTAACCTCATGCAAAAGTTCAAGGTTTTTAGCTTAAAAAGGATATGTTGGTCTATCGGAAGCACCACCCAACAAAGAAAGTATAACTATTGTGTAAGTCAAATGACAAACATCAATCCAGAAGCGTGGGAATATTTAAAAACTATTAAAGAGAGTAAATGGACGCTTCTACACGAAAAAATCATCGTAGGTGGGGTAACCTGACGACGAACATTTCAGAAAGCTTCAACAATACGTTACGAGGTGTCAGGCTTATGCCAATAAAAGCTATTATTAATTGTACGTTCGAGAAAACATTCTAACAGTTCAGAAAGCATACTGACATCGCAACCAATTGTAACACAGCGTTACCCCCTTGCATATGGCGTTTGTTCAATGCACGTGATATTAACTCGCAAGAACATATCATAACAGAGTTTGATTACAGAGAGGCGAGATATAGAGTTCTGTCAAAGATCCAAACAAATGAAGCTGGTGGAAATGATTATACCGTGGAATACAAAAACAGAAGTTGCACGTATGGTAAATTGCAGATGCAAAGATTCCCGTGCTCACATGCAATTGTAGTTTGCCGCCATAGAGGTGAATCACCTCATAACATTGTTCATCAGGTCTATAGTACTGTTGTTTATCAAGAACAGCACAACGATCATTTTTACCCGCTTCATCACCCTGATTATTGGACGAACCCGGGTTGGAGGATAAGAGGCGATCCATCAAAAATCACTACGTCAAGAGGTAGGAGACGCACGAGAAGGATACACAACGAGATGGATGCTCATCATCCAGATGCACAAGTTATACGTAGATGCTCAATATGTAGACAAACAGGTCATAACATGAACACTTGTCCAAACTCATATTCATGAGGAGATTGTTGTATATTAATTTTATTTGATGTTTACTGGTTATTATTGTTTTAATTTAATTTTGTTGTTTAATAAAAAATAATTATTTATTCCAAAAAATAATTATTTTATTCCAAAAAACTCCTATAAATAGCACCACCATTCTCATACTAGCACACCACATTTCACAATTTCCCTTCCAAAAAACACCAAATAACCCATAAAAATGGCACACCGACCCGGTAAAGAACCAGTTCATGAACTCCGATCGACGAGTTCAATTCTACAAAGGTTGAGGCGGCCTAAGAAGCAACATGAATCATCTTCATCCGAAAACAACCCGTGCATACACCATTTTTAGTTGCAGATGAAGAAGAATCTAAGAACTGGTCAAAAGATGCTATTGACTTCTACAACAACGGCGATGCGCCGTATTGTGTTTCAGTTCTATTTGGTGGTAACTTGTTTGGGAAGGATTTTTGGGGTGCTTTATTAGGCTATGAACGCGATGGTCGTCTTTCTCCATTGGTAAAAATCTTATATATTTTTCAGTTAAAAATCTTATTAGTTTTATATAATATTCCTTAGATGTTAATACTTTATATCACAGCATATAGAAGGTTGGGTAAAACGGATGATGCGGATGAGACGTGAAAAGCTTGCGAAATTTGGACCATCGGGATTGAATTGGACAATTTTACCACCTCAGTTTCGGGATGAATTATGTGTGTGGAAAGATGTCAAGCCTATCAAATATGCCAACGGAACTAATGAGTTATACCCTCCATTTTGGGAAGTGCAATATGTTTATATTCCAATACTTATAAAAGCAGTAGAAGATTGGTTACTGATCCGAATCAACTTGCATACAATGGAGATCCTTCAGTGGTCAAATAACTTATATCGTGAACTATATCATGAGTTAGTTCTCCCTATTTTAGATTTTATTCCATGTAATTTTTACTGTCTGATGGAACAGATTGGTTACTGGAAAAAAAATTATACTGGACCGTTTATTCATCCTGATAAAAGGGATGACATGCCTTTCACAACTACTGAGGAGTATTTGCCCAAAGACGGGGTGACCTTGGTGGTAATTCAGGGGTTTTTGTTTGTATGTTAATGCAAAAGCTAGTTCAAGGAAAAACCTTAAGTATGGAGGGAAATTTTAAAGACACGTGTGCAAAATATCGACGCTATATGGCAAAAGAGTTTTATCAGTATCGTTATACATATAGTCACCCTGAATGGTTCACAGATAGTCAAACGCAAGGACAATGATGACATTGTTAGTTTTTATTATACTTTGTTAGTTTTTGGATGCTTATTCTAATAATATTGTATTTTATGTTTCTATTTTATGATAAAATTTCATTCTATAAATGAAAGTACAAAAAATTACATAATTAAAAGGTAAAAATACATCTCTAAAAATATAAATGAAATAACATCTAACGAGTGTCATCATTATCATTTGTTGCTTCATCATTTAAGTCGAATGAGCAAGGAGGAGATGCATTAAAAACCGGTCAACTGAATGAGCCATCTCTTGAAATTGAGGGTAATAAGGTATCGGGGAAGAATGATGAAACGATTGTTCATAAGTTGTATTAGGGCTTTGATAAGGATTTGACGGGCCCCCTTCTTCAAAATTCTGGGTAGCCATTTGACTAAATTGTGGAAACTGAGAAGTTGAGGTACCACCGTAAAAAAAATCTGGTTACCCATTTGGCTTAAAAGGGGGAGTTGAACTGTTGTTCTGTGGAAACCCTTTGTTCAGTCATATTCTGTTGCTCCACATTATCATCAACAACTTGTCGACCAACCCGCCCTCGTCCTCTACCCCTTCTACGTAAACGTTGTGTGACAGGAGGAAGTTGAGTATCATCAACATTCTGTGTCACATGCGTTGGTAGATAACTTATATGGTTTGCATGTGCAAATTCCATATAACGGCTCGCCATATTCCTTCCCGATTCATCCCCTGGTCTTTGATAAAACTGACTCATCCCATCCATCTATAAATAACATTATGAAAGTTTAATTTTAATATAATAATAATAATAATGATAATAATAATAATTAAATAATCATTATAACAAATAAATTAATAATATAATACCATCATTCTCAATCTTTGTCCATCATTTTGGAAGCCATGAGGGTTCGTGTCTTGATGAGCCGGGTTTGTTGTATACACAACAGTACGCTCTAAATACCACCTCATGTATGCTTCAGAAGCAATTGGTGAATCAGTGTATTCCTCATTCACAACTGAATTATGTCGAGACGCCCATGCTTGAACAAAGATATTATGATGTTGTATCCAGTTTTTATTTCTACCACCTCTATGAGCAATCGAATGTAGATTTGTGTGTTGCTCCCGGGTTAGTAACACACTTGTAGGGATTGATTGAAACATTCCAGACTGTCTTAAAACCCTACTTGATATGTGAGGCTCAATAATTTCCCAACATATAAGGTATGTGTCACTTCTCCAGCTTTGATATCCACTTGTGCAGATATCAGATAGACGGTGGATGATATTATCATAAGACCTCCAATTAAACTGATATAAAAATATGAATTAATATGTTTTCACAATGTTAATTTATACAAAATAATATTAGATTAATATTAATACCGTGGCTTCGCTTAATGAATGCAGCTGAGATCGATAGGCACTCAAACAGTGTGGAGTGGTGTTTACATAACTAAGTTCACCCGTCCATCTGTAATAAAGTTTTCAAATATGCCCGGTTAATTAGAAAAATATAACATTACTAAAAAATAGTTAATTTATAAGTTTTTTTTAACATACCTTGCACCATATGGTAATCTGAAATCAATCGATCGAGTATTCAGGGGACACATAAAGGGAATCTTTCCCATGCCTATAATTGCAACAAGAATAAAGGCCCACCCCCTCTCGATTAGTGACACTCGTTGCCTTAATAATTGCATATACAAAGATGCTAAAACTGCACTTGCCCAACTAAGTCTACCACAGTTATTTAAATTTTCAATATGACTTAAATAATTTATGTGCACCCAGTTGCTAGAAGTGTCAGGAAATAAAGTGGCACCAATCATAAAAAATATAATTAATCTAGCTCGTTGGATGCATTGAAAATCTGTGGCATTATTAGGGAATGGTTTTATTATTCATCTAAAATAAATCTTAGGTTTAACTTATAACCACTTACAACACTTGTAGTAAGTGTACAACCGGTTAAATACTCAAACCTCATTATAATTTCAGTTGCACTCATAGCATAATCAGTGCCAGAAACAACATCACCTTCAACCGGCAAACCCCATAAAACTTGTACATCTTGAAGGGTTATCGTAGTTTCTCCACCGGTAAATGAAATGTGTGTGTCTCCGGTCTCCATCTTTCCACCAAAGCCGAGATAAGAGCACGGTCAAGTTTGCGATAACCACACTCGATCACACCCGCAAAACCAGCCAACCGTATATACCTCATAATATTATCAGGGATAGGTTCTTCATCAATATAATCCCAAAAAGCTTTATCACCTCGTCTAACACGTAAAATTCCTTTGTCGCTTTCTGGATCGCGAAAATAATAATCAACTCTATGTTGACCACTTAAAAATAACAAATCGTTATTTAGTGGACCTGATGTAATTCTCCAGCTCATTTTTTTTTAAATAGAGTATGAAATTACAGAGAAAATTATATTGAAAGATAGTGAGGATTGAAAAAAATATCAAAAGAAAAGAATTTGTAAGTAAGCAGATGGATTGAAATGAAATTTGTGTGATATAAATAATCGTCGTGTGTATGCTTGGTAGGTGGATCGTGCGGCTAAAAAAAAGGGTCTGAGAACCCGCCCTTCACAAGGGCGAGTTCTGCACACACACACTCACATGCATTCACATGCACACAGACACCATTCACTGAGAACCCGCCCTGCCATGGGCGGGTTCTGTAAAAATGTGACAACCCTCTGTTAAAGTCTCCCGAGCGTTTGACCGTGCCACAGAACCCGCCCTGCCATGGACGGGTTCCCTAAAGTAAAATACCCCCGAGAATAACACCTCTTGTCAACAAATACCCCCTAAAACACCCAATTTAAAAAAAAATTCTATGGAGAAGGGTTTTTTTTTTCTTTCTTTTTTTTTTTTTTTTTTTTCTGAGTCGCACTATATGGAGAAGCCAAGGGCTCATTTGAAAAGCTTGGATCTCCTATATACCAACTCCAAAGCTTCACTAGGCGGTACATCTAGTTAGTCGAAGGCGTAAAGGTCTACAATGTCGACTAGGTACGCATAACAAAAAAAAAAAGAAAACGAACCTGAGATAAAAAGCAATTATTAGAAAGTAATAAAAATGTGTATAACGTGCTTAAAAGTTAAAAATATGATGTTTTTAGAACATAAAGAGAAGCACCCAAAAGAAGAAAAAAGAAGCAATAATTTTGAGTTTGGGTTACTTGTGGATCAAACCTATACACCAACCCAAAATGCGCCCCGGTAGTTAAGGCTGATTTGTATTTTATATAAAACATCTCTATGTGTGGATTTGGATGTGTGACAATGTTTGTATCAATATATTTTCATGAAGACTTTTTATCTTCTACTTATATTGAAAGTCACCTTTGAGTCATTTGAGCTTAACTCATTAAAAGCAAGAATCAAATCAAACTTATGTGAGCTTATATTAAACTTATTTAACAAACAAGCTCAAGTCTGGTCTTCATATATTCGGTTTTACTAGATCCACGAGCTTAAACAAGCATGATAGTTTTATAAATGTTACTTAACATATTAAATACGCACACGTAATAATAATCATTATACATCATTGTGATACTAATATTTTAAATCATTATAATTATAGAAATACAAAAAATAAAAATGCATATAAATAAAGTATTTACAAAAATTTATAAACAATAAACAAGGTAACTTTGATCCACTTGAAAACTTTTCATGAGCCAAGCTTAAGTTTAAAAAAACTTTAAAGTAAACGAGCCAAACTTGAGCTCAAGTTCTATTAAGTTAAACGAACCGAACTCAAGTTTAAGCCAAACTCAAGATTGACTCAACCCAATTATACCTTTAATTGTACTTGTCAACAATGTCTTATGATTTAGAAAAAAAAAAAAGAACATGAAATTAGTTATCTTTGCATAATTTGTTAGAACTCTAATATCAAATATTTTTTCATAGCGACCAATTTTGTTGGACTGCTACTCTTATGTTATTTTAAACTAATTTATATATTCTTAGAGACAAGGGATAACTTGACAAAATAATAACTAAGTTTTAAAAGCGTTCTACTTAAATCACTTAATTTTAAAAGATGTTTCAATTAAGTTACTCAGTTTTAATGTTTTATATAAATTAAAGGTTTTAATATATTTTTAGGCTTAGTGAATAGTTATTTTTCTTTTTTATAATAACATGGAGTAGAGACGTGAATTTTAAGTAATTTTTATTTTTTAACATAATTAACATGGTTTTTTTAATTTTTAATATAATTTAATTATTAAATATCTCGACCCTACGTCTTCTTCTTCATTTGTTCATTAACATAAAATAGTTCAATGATGACAGATCTAATACTAAATGATTTAATTTAAATAAAATATATATAAGTGATCTAATTGAAACGATTTTGTAAATTTCACCGCTACTCTGTTATATTTTTTCATTATCCCTACTACTATATAATACAAAACCCATGGGTAGATTGGTAATTTTTTATTTTGTAAGACACATAGAACAAGTATTTAAACATATAGTATACGTGTTTTATTGAAGTGTTCCTAAATTATTCTTATTTAATAAACTTATTATAATTAATAGATGAGTTAATGCATATGATTAAATTCACTATATTAAGTATTACTTTATTTATAATAATTTAAACTAAGATTATATTTATATTTTTACTATTTAAATTAAGTGTTATATTATTAAATAAATACTATTTACCAGATATTTATATAGTTATAATAATAATAATAGTAATAATAATAATAATAATAATAATAATATAATAATAATATAATCAGTATTAAGGCTGGTCGAAAAATAGACTCAGTAACACCTGCATATCATGCGAGCCAATTCATTATACATAACATATAGAAAGTAATAATGAATATCTATATTATTATACTTTTTATAAAACATTTTAGGATGTCAAAATAATAATTTTAACTTAATATTAAGACACTTATAGGGTTAGTATGATAATATTATGATGAATTTTAATTAAAAATATTTTAATCCATATGAATTCATTGAATTTAATAATAATAACAAATAATGATAATAATAATAATAATAGTATTTAAAGTAATTATAATAGTTATTTATAAAATAAAAACAATTTTAGTAATAAGTAATAATGTGTAATAACATACAAATCATCAAACTAAAAATATAAAAGCTCGCAAAATTGTTTCAAGGTTCTGAATCTTATCGTCTTTCTCTTATAATTATAAAAATATAATGGTTTATAAAATCTAAATTTGTCGTTATGATGTGCTAAATTATATCAACGTTTCGACATGATTTTTTTTCTAAAACAAAGTTGTCAATATAATTTTTATCTATATCTACAGATTAAATACTAATATACAAATAATCGAAATCAAATGTTATGAATTTTAACAACACACGACAAAACGCGGGTTCACACACCGGTAATAATTTATGTATTTTAAGATAAGACTATGCCGATACATATAATCAAGAAATAACCATAGAGTGCCGTTATAAATCCGATACAGAAATAATAATATAATATTATAGATCATTATAAAATTCTAAAAAGGTAGGTAAACAAGGAGTTGTTGAAGCCTTTTGGAATATTTTGAAAACTCTCTCTTTCTCTCTGTGCGAATAATAATGTTTGAATTTGGTGATGAACTCACAATAATCGACAGTTTCAACAGTATTTCATGGCTGATTTCCATTCAGCTATTTGCTATGCTTCTTCTCTTTATCCTCCTTTATCATCTCACCCTCACCACCTCCGATCACCTCTCCACCGCCACCGCCACCGCCACCGCACCGCCACCAGCCACCGCCCGACCGTCCATCACTTCCGCGGATGCAAACAATCGTCACAACTCAAAGGTATGCCATCACTTCTCTGCATATTCATGTTGATTATATGAATGTCGTTTTGTGACTCCGAAGTAAGAACAGATCGATAGAATTCGTCAATATAGAATATGCAGTCATGTTCTCTGCATATTGATTGTTCTTCGAAGTTTTAAATTGCTATGGCTTCTCTTATGAATCTGGTGTTAACAGTTTGGAGTTTGAAGTGTTTGTTGCAAGTTTTCATGTATATGTGCATGATTTTTTTGAAAATATGATGAATTGGTTTGATTTGTAAGTTGAATTTAGGAGCTGCTCCAACTCATGAAAGCACATCAATTGTTCCAATTCATAGAAATTAAAGGTTGTAAATTATTGATAGTGTATAATCATTAGTAGGCTAGATGTTCTAAAAATCAATATTTCTTGTAAACAAAGGGATTCCTACTA
Organism: Flaveria sonorensis; assembly: GCA_025506505.1. Taxonomy (NCBI): domain Eukaryota; kingdom Viridiplantae; phylum Streptophyta; class Magnoliopsida; order Asterales; family Asteraceae; genus Flaveria; species Flaveria sonorensis. The sequence goes on along the minus strand of JACCIY010001636.1, from coordinate 38,718 downwards.
AAGAACGAAAAAAGTGCCTGATATGTCACAGGACCTTTTCTTTAAGCAAGTAGTAAGTGCTTTTTAGGTGTTATGTTTTATATACAAGTCTGCTTGTTAGATTAGATTGTTTAAAATCAAGCCCATTTGGATAAGGCAAACCAAATACGAGTCTAGTTTTTGTCCTCGTTGGAAATACCGCTTCAAGCCGGTTGGGCTTGTATTGTTATTGGCTCGAGCCCAAGTACCATCTAGTTTGGATCAAACTCAGCTCGTGAACATCCTGCAAACAATGATTTAGATACTGCAGTAGAAGTGAGTGTGTAACACGTCCAGTGCTGTTGGTTATGCTTTGTGTTTTTAGACTACCTTCCAGAGTGATATTTGGGTTAAAGATTATGGGTGCTGATGGGATTTGAATTGGCACTTTAGTGTTGGGGACCATAATGCATTATCTTAAAGCTACAACTTTCTGAATAGGCGGGAGCGATATCTGTATCTAACTATATATTCATGATGTATCATAGATGACTAGTTGTCTAGGACTGGAAGAAACTTAACATTACGGTCAGCCGAGGTAGGTTTACTTATTGCAAAGTAATGTTTCTGATTGAAACCATTTGATGAGACGTCTTGGTTTAAAACTGCACCCATAGTGCAAACTTGATGCGTTGCATGATGGAAACCAGGTAATATGTACATCTATTCAGACTAACTAGTGGAAGATGGGTGAAAATGTGTGAGACTAAGTTGGGTTCATTATTTGACTAGGAGTTTGTATACATCTAAATGTGAACTGTTGTTGCTACTTGTGAGTTGTGACAGAACTAGCGTTTTGTTGTGAAACTATGCGCTAAAAATGTTTCATGATATTTTCAGGCTAGAGAGAATGAAATAAAGGAGACAAGATCAAGTGTAGTAGTTCAAAGAGGAAAGAAACCAGATGCTCGACAAAGGGCAGAACCATCCACAACAAATGAGGGCAGTGACATGATGTTTCAACATTCTCACCACCCATGTCATTTCTTCGGGTTTGCAAAACAAGCGTTTCTCAAGTGCTTGGGCATAGATACCACCCGTGAAAGACCCCACAAAAAAGATGATTGACAATTACACCCTCGCCCTTTTGGTCACACCTTATGAATGTATAGTATGCTATCCTTCGTCCCTTTAAGATCAGTCAGTTTTCATTCTTGATGTAACATTGTAGGATGTAACAGAAGTTTTTATGGTTCAAGAAAAATGTTGAAATGCATTGAAAGTTGTAAACAAATACAAGATTACAAAATAATCAAAATCTAGATGATATTATGAATCTTAAAATTTCCTACGACATACCTGTTGGATCACACTGCACTCTGCAGCTTCAGAATTTAAATATTTTATTTCATATCTCAGAAAATAAAACTGCAGTGTTTTGTTGCCTCATCAACAGCAGCAGGAAATTGTCACACCTGACTTGTTCTGAATTTAATAAAAAGAACATACACCGAAAGCAAATCGCCCTCGGCCTCCCTACAAAATTCATAAGCATCCTAGTACCGAGCCAACGATATAGTGCTTATACCTTAGTATTTTCTATGCATTTACACTTGCTATATCTAAGTAGTCTTTTATGTTTTATCCATTTCCTTTTGTCCTAAATTTGATCCTTGAATTCATGAAAGCTTCAATGAAAGAAGTTATATTTCACAAGTTTTTGCACCATTTTGAACGACTTCAAGTACCGTTGCGTTGCAAAAGAAGCACCTTTCACAATTGATGAGATGGCGATTTATGCAGCCAAAACATGAAACATGTGTGCATGGTAAGAACTTGGCATCTGCTTCACACCTATAGCAGATGCAGCACACATTATCATCACTTTCTGTTTCTTCTTTGTGGGCCACCCGCTTGAACACTGTTCTTGAGATAAGATGGCTGGAAAAATCTTCTAGTTGCCTGAGTTTTGTGAGATGAACATCCCCCTTGAAGCTGCTAGCCTGGCAAAGTGATGCAAGAATATGTGAGAGGAGATTACAGGGAGGTGGCAAAAGGGTGGTAAGGGGTCAATATGGGTTTTACTTCAAAACTGGTAATTTCTGTTTATTGCCCAAATATTTGTACTGGCTAAAAATTATTATTGTCTCAAATATGATCTAAAACATTGTATTATTTCAACAATAATTTAAAATGTACAATAAATTTATACAGAAGTGACAGATTACTAACCCAATTGAACTCTAGTAGGTACTGGAATCCAGAAATAAGAGTATCAGCACAGTCCATGCTGGCAAAAATGCCCACAATATCGTTCTGCTCACTGGCGTCTGTTACAAGGCTCGCATCAAGCAAATTCAAGATGATACCAACTAAAGGTGCCAAAATCAGGCCTCTGTTGACTTTTTCTGGAGTTTGACTAGGTCTTCTAATTATCCTGTAGAAGCACAATAAGCACCATCATAAAGTAGTAATTCAATTTTAGAACTTAAGATTGGCTTTTACTGTTTCTTAGGGCTGTTTGGTAGCCTCTTAATGGTCATTAAGAGGCTACCTCTTAATGGTCATTAAGAGGCTACCTCTTAATGGTCATTAAGAGGCTACCTCTTAATGGTTCATAGCCTCTTAATGGTTAAGAGGTAACCTCAATGCTGAATGGTTAAGAGGTAACCTCAATGCTGAATGGTTAAGAGGCCACCTCTTGTGGCCTTGACAGAAGTCACAGAATCATATGACAAGAGCATACATATTTGCCTCAAATAGAACTAAATGTGGCAAATGGGTGGTTGGGTAGCGAGTCAACAAAGGTTCGGGCCAGGTGGATAACAGGTTGACTCACAACACTTTTGCATCTGCTTTTAGTTTGATGTGTTAAAGATGACGATGAAAATAATCTAGCATCTCGAATAAAGTGATACAGGAAGTTGCATGCACTGAAATTACTCTTTGCGTGACTTTTAAACCATCTGACCCATGCCGCATGTTTGCTTTTCTTATAAAGGTTTAAATTTCTGCCTCTATGAAGAACTATGAAACAATCACCCTCCCAGAAAAGGAAGACGAAAGTAAAGGCAACGTGACATGCAACCAAATGGATTTTTGAAGTTGCGTCAATAACCAAATCTACACAGACATCTTACATGTCACCTATTTAAAAATGTTGAGCAATTCAGTTTTACAACACAGTATACCTAAAAGTCCTTTTGGTGTTGTTCGAAAGCCTTCAACTAACCTAAGCCAGCCTCTGCTAGAAATAAAACAAATGCGTGTTTGGCATCGGTCCCAATGATCCGAAGAGGGTATGCATATTCATAAAAATACTAAAATCCACCAATTGTTAATCCAAATAGAAACCAAAATGAAACTACTTCATATATTTGACGAAATTTAACAGTTGCAATAAAAGAAGAAACTTACAGGTCAAAGAATTCCTGGTCAGCAACTGACGTCAAATGGTTGAGAACAAAAACAATCACCTCAACTAATCTGCGCAAGTTCGTATCTGCCCCTGACAGAAAAGCCTGAGGAATCTCACATGTACAAAACTCTAGTACCCTTGCTAGATTGCTTGAAAGATCAAATATGACACTGCATTTCCGCTGCTGAAACTCCATCATCTGCAAAAGAGAATATGTATTCTTATTAAAAAAATGTGTCACAAGATAAAACACAATTGTCTGAGAAAGATGATCGTACCTGGCCTTTTTCTTGCATTTCTCGTATAGAAACTGAAAATTCTGTCATTGCCCAGCTTAAGGTATTAAAAAGACGATTGAGAAATGCTGAAAACAATTCTTCATCTTCCAGACAAGTGTCGCGTAATAATTTCTGTTTTTCAACAAATGTGGATGTTAAAGTTAACATCAGGAATTGTTTGACAAGAACCAAGCACTTCTAATTTGGTAACTTTTATCTCTATTGGGTCAAACTGATAAAATATTATATATTAGCTTAAGAGAGAACACATCAAATGGGTCGAAAGTCACCCAAAATGTATTTACAATGCCTAAAACCACCATAAATAATGTTAACAAAATATTTGAATATTATTTCACACCCTAACTTTCTATTAAAGCTGAACTTTTGAAAACAAAACGTGTTTCAGGCCGACGCAAATAAATACTATCTGTTCTGATCAGTTACCCAGCCCGCCCAACCCAACATGGTCATATTTGCCACGTCCAGTAACAGCAATGTGGTAAACTCACCTGAAACACACTAGAAACTAATGAAGACTCTCCATGCTTTGAAAATCCAAACCCACTACCTTTGCATAGTCTTACAAGAATATTTGTTACAGGAATCCATGATCGGTTATCAAAGGCTGATAGAAGTGATGATGGCAGGCTACGAGTTGCTGCTTGGTTGCTCTCAAAAGCCGTCAAAAACTCCTTGTACTGAACTAATACAGAAATTGATTGCAGAAGTAGATCTCTTAATTCTGCACTTGATATTCTTGAGTCGCTGAAATGGGTAACAATAAAAGTAACCTGAAGAAATAAGGTACAAAACCTTAGTTTATATGTATATAATTCATATTGATCATAATATATTGGAAAAAGAGGAACATACAAATGAACCAAGTCCTTGTTTTATAAACATTCCTGCAGGGACAAAAGGAGGATCGCTCTTTCGCAAAACATGAAAACAATCAACCTGCAAAGCAAGATTAATTGGTTGATTACTGCATTAAAACAAGAAGGTTTTATGATTTTAAAAATATTTTTGGGCAAAGCAAGAAAGTAAGAGTTGTATTAAGAGAGTTTAGCGATGTACCAGAGTTTCTAAATAAAATTCAGGTACATAACAGAAAACCAAATCCATTTTGCTAAGAACCAGAAGCAACTGGACAATCCAAATGCATGCTGCATACATTCCCCTTTGTTTCCAGCGAGCAAAAAGAGAGATACGGTACCTACAATACAAACATAGATACGAATTTAATATATACAATATTTCACAATAACTTACTAATATGTTTTCATTAGAATTACAGAATTGTATTTCAGGCTTATATTTTTAGGTCTAATTGAAGTATATTAAAGGTCAAACATGTGTTATATCATATATGAGTGCAGAGTACATACAATGGAAATTTCCAAACAATTTAAAAAACTAACAAATATATTTACCAAGCACAACGTCGCACACTATCAATAACCTCTTCACGGTAGACGCTTCGGGCCTCTTTCAACCGCCTTAATTGTTCCCCACCACCTCGTTCTCTAATTTGTCTATCTGTCTCTTCCAGCTGGGATATTGAATGTGACTGGTGAGTCATGTAAGCTGACGCCTGCAGTCAAAACAACTCCTGTTAGACAGATAATATATCAGCATCCAAATATGTGCATACGCACCCATCGTGCATGGGGGAATAACTTTTGTAACCAAATGAATCAGATTGGACAGCAATACAAAATAGAAGAATACAATGTTCTCATGAAAGTAAAAACAAGATTTTATTGGAGAATGTATTACAATAGTGGTGAGAATACCGACGTAATTAAGCATGAACAGTTGATTTGGGTTGTGTTAAATCTCAAACCAATCATGAGTTGAGAAAATATACCGAGGGGAATGAGTCAAACAAATCAAGCATATCAGACAAGTTGGAAGTCACCCATGTCTATTTTTGGTGCATCCAACCCCCTAAATCATTTTAGGCAGATTTGGATTGTAATCATTATCGTACATATAATTTTTATCAATGTTAACTATTTATAAAAATTAAAATGGGACATAAAGGTGTTTGCAGGTCAACTTCCCCAGCCCATTTCAAGCCATACATAGGTAGTCAAAGGCGCATAGGGCTCGCCTATCAACCAGGCGCAAAGCGCAAAAGAAAAATGGCAATAATAATAGTATATATATTTTTTTCAGAAAAAGATAATTATTAATAAAAAGTAGAATAAAAATTAAAAATATATATAACATGCATAGAAAATTAATAATCTTATACTATTCTATAAATAAAATAAAAAACTTTTTGTAAAATACCTAGCCCACCTGACTGACCCACCTTGTCACCTCTAAGAACACAAATACAGAGAAAAGACAGGTTTCTTACTTTCTTTTACTCTTTCAATCGAGTATTAAAATATTAAAAAAGATAAGTATCTATAACCTGCTTAAAATTTGGTGCAAGGCCCAGATGGTACAACAAAAGCATGGCATCCAAAAGCTCCTCTTCTTTTAATGTTGAGGACGATGAAGTACTCTCTAGCGCTACAACCCGCATTTGCTGCACCAGGTGATAACCAAACTCAGAATCTGACTGGTCACTTGTGCTAGGTTTATCTGCCATGTCATCATTCAAGTTGCTAGCGCTGCACTCAGCCGCCAGTCTGGCCACCTGAGCAGATCTCTCTGGAATAGAACTGCAATGGCTCTGAGAAGCTTTAGTTGTATATCTGAGTGGATTCTTTGAAATCCTTGAAAAATTAACATCCAAACTTAGGCAACAACAAGGCTTCCGAATCCCTACATGTGTTATTCTGGTTTCTGGGTCCATATCATCTACACATCCTTCCTCCCACTGAACTACTTCAGCTTCAGGGTCCATATTTACAGGATGGAATTTAGCTAAATGACTGTAGGACCCGCCAAGCCTTGGTATCTCAACTCGGTGAGTGTCATCTTTAAGAATCAGTGGAAGAGGGAAACTTTGTTGACCACCTCTGTGAAGAAACCCAACAGTGGGCCCACCACTAGTTCCAGAACCCAACATCCAACCACTCCTTGCTGCAAATCCTTCTGATAAGAAATGAAGTATAACTGTGAACAAAGAAACAAGAACATAATTGCTTGATACGCCAGGTGTCAGTATGTTGCGATCTGCTCCCTTGTTTCTTAATATAATATTCTGCAAAAGTGTTCTGAAAACAGAGCCAGGTAACTGAGGAGGCGTAACAGGTGGAATGAATTGCATGACTAGGCAACAGAGGTCCCGGTGTTTCTCCTCAATCTGCAAAATGGGTGCATAAGTATTTGATTCATGATGTTTATTCAATCAAATCAGATTGTTACATTTTGGAAGTTTATTCCTGAATTCATATTCTTGCATGAGCACAGATTGTTAAAAAAACTCAAACAACTATTTCGGATGCATAAAAGACAATAATTAAATAGTACAAGATAAGACAAATGTCTTACTTCCAAGACTAAACTGAATCAACAAGTATAGCTAGCAAAAAGAGTTATAAACACAACCGTTTTTCCCAATATATAATCTATAATAATTAAATATATTCTATCTAAATCTATCATCTATGTTCAGATAACAAATGCATTTTTGGAGCTTAGCATGACAAGTAATCAGAGACAGAAAAGCACATGGATCAATGTAGGGGAATCACTTGGGCAATTTCAGAAAATTCACAGGCATTTGAGCCGATTTATAATCTTTGACACCAGCTAACACAAGGAAGCAACTTTTATTATAGTAATGGTTACATTGAATATGCACTATCTGTCTCAGAATGCAAAATTGAATGCATATTACAGAGTTAAACTCGCATCCACAATTTTCATGACCGCTTTCTCAAACTATTTCGCAACAAATTGATCAACATTTTTCATGTTTGTAGTTAAATGCTAAGGCTCTTTTCTTAATACTGCTCTAGTGGATACAAATCATGCAATAAATAATAGAAAATCTCAAAATGAAATTAAAGTTCACAGAATAGTATATATGTCTAGATAATATGTATCAGAGGAAACATACCTTATTAATTGCTTCAGTCAAAGTTTTAGTGGTCAACATCATGCTGCTTTCATAAGAGGCGTCTTCACATGAACCAGGCCACCATACAGCAGGTATCATATGCTGAAGATCTTGTTTGTTTGGACATCTCTGAGATAAAAATCCTTCAAATAAAAACTCAAAATCTGACATCTTCCACCAAACCACCATCAAATCTTTACGTCTTAATATGTGACATGCCAATGCAAGATATGGATATGAACCCGAATACGGACATTCTCTTAAAACAATAGATGCAGTCTTACAGTTGTAAGAAAGGGCAGAGATGAGGTGTTCAAACATCAATGTGGACCCTGGGAAATCGAGTAAAACATCAAGTACTCTATCCAAACTTTCATAATCATGAGGTGCTTGATACCGGAAAACATCCATGAGAAAAGAAAAAAGCGGACCCCAACTTATATATTCCATACTATCTGCATTTGCATCAAGAGCTGAGAATAACTCCATGCAAATTCCACAAGAAACAGGACTATATAACTCTTTAACAGGCATAAACCGTTTTAAACTTCTTAGCTTTTCCATAGAATTATAACTACTGTTTTCCCCTCGCCGCATATCCAACAACTTTGTAAAACAATGAAGCAAACCAACAGCTAACAGATTTGTTGATGGAGGGCTTTGAATTGGTTGGAATTCTTGAATAGGATATCTAAATGGGTGGGCCCCAAAATTCAAATGACACCGTTCGCCTTGAGAAAGAGAAATTGCAGGATAATACCCTAGCCCGGGAACCATTTTCCTTATTCCATTAAATGCTACACCAAGAGAAACACCGTTTCTATAATATGAAATTTCATCAGCTTCTAAATCTATGCAGCATCCAATAACATCACCAACAACCCATGTCTGGCCATACGGTTCAGCATTTAGATTCCATTTGATGACCCGTTTTCCATCAAATGCATATGAATCATCAGCATCACCTACCCCTGTGTGTTCTGTAAAAGGGCTAGAAATAGTAGCCCATCCAAGCTGTTGTAAACCAGCAGTTTCTAGAGTTACTTCATACATCCATTTACCTTTCCATACACATGCATTTGCTCGTGCACTGCTGAATACTGCATGGCTTTCAACCAATAAGGGTAGTTTTATGAGTTGAAATTCACCACAAACACTTGATTCTTCAATTTTAACAGTGTAAGGACCAGAACCATCAACAATGGCAGACACTCCTTCTCTTGAGGTGTCATTGGTCAATAACATTCTATGATATTTTAAGTAATCATGTTTAATAATAGAACAGACTACATTAGCATCAACTTGACTTGTCGGCAGATTAATCGTTTTACACGGGAGGTCAAATATATGTTCAAGAGTTCGTTCAAGCGACTGCTCACCAAAATCATCACAATATGAGATGAGACGAGTTTTCTGACTACTCTCCTTCTTATCTTCACCGTCCAATATCAAAGCTAAGCCAGAAGCAAGCCAATTGGTATGTTGGCTGTCATCAGCCATTGGTGAAATAAGAAACAAAAAAGGTCACCCAAAGTAACTCCTAAGTCCTAAATCACTACCAACAGCCCTTACACCTCAAGGATCAACTATAGACACACCACAATGAGATAACAACAGCATTTTGCAACCTTAGGATCAAATCTCACCCTGAAAATTAACAGAAATTTATCAACAAACAGAGTTTAATTCTCCGGAGCACATAACTTATATAAGTTGACTCACACAGTAAAAAACTCTCAAACTTCTTGTGCACTTTTGCTTCAATTCAAACCACAAGCAACTGAAATGAACCTCACCAACACGCCCTTAAGCAAATCATCAGTTCCATTTTCCACAACAAAGCACCAGATACCGCTACAAGTTTCAATCAGCTAGAATCCATCATCATCTTCGCATAGATTTCCACCAAACCTAAACAAAACAAAAGCAACAAACAGCTTACGTATACATAAACAAAACCTCTAATCCAAACGTACCAGATCACAAACTCATCACAACTTCAAATTCATCTATCATCCTACAACAAATCAAACTCAAACTACTTACAAATCATGAAGGCGTGAGACCATCACTTTGCACCAAACTTGTATCGGCTTAATCGTACCAACAGCAGCAGTTTCAGTAATTCGAAATTAAGGATTAAATTAGGGTTTGGAATACGATTTGACTTGTGCTAGTGAACGATTGACAAGTGAGGGAAATGAAAGGAAATTGAAGAATGAGTTGCCGGTGGTGGAACCCTATTTGATCGTCACCGACACGTGGCGGTTGAAGTTATTAGTTACCTGATTGATAGGGTGGCGGCTTCATCCACAGTTCGCCCCGAGATAATTGGATTTTAACCGTCTTTGAAATTCACACATTTCTTGCTTTAAAGGCTAAGGTGATTATTAGAACCGATATATTTATTATTTTAATTTAATAAAATGATAACTAATGATTTAATTATATTATTTAAATTTTTTTTATTAAAAGTTATTTTTAAAAAATTAGAAAGAGATATTTTTTAATGTTTATTTCTAGAGAAACAAAATTTTATATAAATTTTTTTTCTAAAACATCATACTTTTTTTTAAACACAAAATATTTTAAAAATAATATTTTTAACATGTTTTGTTTTGAATTGAAATGTTTAATTTATTTTTTGGGAAAAACAAAAAAGTTTAAAAATAAAATTTTAAAACTTTGATATCATTGTTTTATTACTTATAGTCCTTACTCATACATAATTTAAATTATATATTATTTTATAATTAATAAAATTTTATTTTATTAATAATTTATTTATTCAACCCGTGTAATACACGGGTTTACTAAAGCTAGTTTAACAATAAAAAAACTAACGTTTAAACATTATCATAAAATCACACGTTGAATCTAGGAAAATAAAATTTGGACGTCTTGAAAACACTCGAAACTTTATATATAAATAGTTAATAGTCAGAGACCCGTGCGTTGCGGCAAGACTATTGATAATATTTGAAAGTATGTTTACTGTTAAGAAATTCAATGTTAACTAATAATTTTTAGTTCAAGGGGTGAGATGAGGTACCTCAAGACTTTATTAAAATAAAAAAAAATATTGGATCAAGTATTACTTGTAATAAAAAAAAAACAAGGTTTCAAGTTAGTCTTTGAGGTTTTCTCTCACCTGTTATTAGTTTTCTCTTGAGGGTGGTATTGAGTTGCGTACTCGAGTAGTGGAGTTCATCTAATTGGTTAGTTACCCATCAGTGATCCAATTAGCCATTCAATAACGTTGATAAAATAGGCACGTCAGGACAGAAAAAAAAACACAAAACAGTTAAAAATAGTAATGTTGATAAAAAAATACGCAACGTATAAATTTGAATTTTATGAAAATCATCCTCTAGAAGTTGGAGGATATTAAGCAAAATATTTTTTTTAAATCAAAACCTAAAAAATTCAGTGATGACTTGTACATTTATACATTGATGACTTGTATAATATGACATATAATTTTATTTTGAATAAAATTAACATCGAGACATAGATAAAAATAAGCACGTCGTAATGGACATTCAGAATTTTATAAACCATTAAATTTTAAAACTTATAAGAGAAAAACAATAATAAACAAAAGAAATTATAAATGTACTAAAAGGTTAGTAGTTAAGTAAATGATATAAAGTATAAATATGATCAAAGTTCATGGGATGATGATATAACTTTCTACAGGCTTAATTAAAATTTTAAAAGCCTATACAATATATAGTTGTACTTTTTATATTTAAAGATTCATGTTAGTATAATGTACAATAACAAAACAATAAGCTACAACACCTTATGTACAAAAAGAGTTAGATAGTTAGATTTATACTTTTCATGCTTCCACGCTTGTTTTTTTACCAAAATCAATAGAGGACTTTTTATAAATAAATAGTAAAAATTAAAGAATAAATCTTAGTCATCTGTTAAAAAGAATAAACTAAATCTTAACCATTATCAAAAAATAATTCTAGATTTCAGTCGTATGAAAGAAATGGTAAATCTTAACCGTCAGATTAAAGTGCATCAGATTTTTACACATGTCTTGATTTTATTGTTTGTTTTTAATGCACCAATTATACATATTTAAAGTTTTTATGTAGAATAAGTCTTAGCATTCTTACCAACTTTATTTCATATACGAATATCCAATCACCAAAATGAGCTGACAATAAAATGTGTTAAGTCATAAACATCCTATCATAACAAATTAAGATGCATATGATCATCATATCTTTACCTACGCCCCATGTTGTAACAATGGGTTTCGGGTAATTTTAAAAGACCTCAAGCAAACCTTATTTGTAAAAATATGAAATACCATAACTCGTGGAAAATGAAAATGCCAAACACTAAAACATGTAAAAAAAATATGATTTCATTAGAAAATGATAAACACATTACATTTTATGGTTGTTTACGTATTTTCATCTACCAAAAACCATTACATTACATTTGGGTAGGTCTGTAAACGAAACGAACGTTCAGCGAACAATTTATGAACCATTCGATGGGAAGTTCATTTATATTCGTTCCTATAATAAATAAACGAACACGAACAAAAAAATTCTTTTTATTTAGTTACACGAACGAACATGAACAAATGTCGTGTTCATTCATTTGTGTACGTGAACGTTGATAATCTGTTAGTTTATGTTTGTTCATTTAATAGTTTTCATATTTTATATTTTTATTTATTAGTTTTATACTTAAAATATGAACTTTTAGTTGTACTACATCTCTCTATCAACGTCTCTCATTTGACTATTTTTAGTTTAAGTTTGTTTTAAATTTTATAAAACTTTTAAATTTTTATGTTAATTATGTTTATGATAATCATGTCACGTATGTTCGGATGATCATGTTAAATATATGTTAATTTTTTTTATGGATTTTGCATACTGTTTGTGATGAAAAACACGGATTTTATATTAAAATTAAATCAATGACCTCTTTTATATATTCATATGTATAGTGTTTATTTATGTTCATGAACATTGTTTGTGTTTGTTCGTTTATTTATGTTCGATAAATGTTCATGAACAGTTCACAAACATGTAAATTCCTTAATGAACAAAGACGAACAAGAAGTCTCGTTTGGTAACGTAAACAAGTTCATTTCGAGGTGTTTGATAAAGAGAAGTTTTGTGAAACAAGAAGTTGGTGTTGGCGATTTGGTTCGGTGTGTCTTAATCTTAAGAAAACTTAATCGTTCTGCATAGTTAATTATAATTACAGTTAGATGTGATTTAGTATAAATTATATGGTTTTTAAAAAATAAAAACGATAATTGATAATTGTTTTCTTTTATTTAACTAAAATGTAACTAAAAAACAAAACAACTTTTTCTAACTCCTTTTTTTCATATACCTTATTTTATATTTTTAAATCTACATGCCAACCACATTACCCTACTTAAACACTATTCAAATATAACACTTAGGCTATAGACATTTACAAACCCGTTTTTTCCTGAACAGCCTTGGTATTTAAACCGGACTGTTTTTTTCTTTTTTCAAAATCAGTTCGTTTTTTAAATTGGTTTTTCTAACTCAAATCCCTCAAACCGGTCTGACCGCTTTTGAAACCTGTTTAATCGATTTTTTTTATTTGAACCAGTTTTAAAATTGATTTTGGGTGTTGGGCTACCAAACTGGTATACAAAACCAGCGGTTTGAAGCGGGTTGGAATCGGTTTGGCTAAAACCGTTTTTAACCGAACCAGTTTTTTTGCCGGTTTTCTTCAGAACCGGGTTTTTTACGCACCTCTAGATATCTGTTGTAAATGAAAAACAATTCTAATCTTGAACTTGAGTCATCGTACACGAATCTACACCCAACATCTTCTAGACATAACATTGATTAAGTAATCAAAACCCTTATCTTCTTTTTGTAATCTTGAATGATTAGGACCGATACTTGACCTACCTAACAAAACACAAATAGATAAATATAAACAAATGTTAACGATCAAAATGCATGAATCAACAACAAGTATCACTAGATCACTATTTACCCCCACCCACACTGGATCAATTAACAGTGTATGCACATGCATTGGCTTATAATGCCTCCAAGAAGTAAATGACACATGTGGAAACAAAAAGCACAAAAGAGCACCCACTTTAACCCACAAGTGCTGGCTCTATGGCTTTGGCCACAACTATGTAAGCCAAGAGTCATCCAAAGTGCGTCATGTGCGATATTGTTAGTCCCCACAAGTCCACCAACACAAAAAGAGGATTTGGGAATATATTTGGGGTTATTTGGACCAAACATAGATCTTATCACTTAGGAACATGTTTGTTTGGGATAAAAGCTTCATTCGTGGTCATTCATTATATTTTGGGTTAATTTCGTACGATTTTTGTGATTGGTTGTCCAGGAGATGCGTAAACATGTTAAAGTCTTGTTAATAATGAGACAAATTGATAAAAAAAGACATAGATCAAACGCGTTTAGAAGGTTACTTTCGAGCTCAACCAGAGATCTTAAGTTCATCACGTGAGAGGTTAGTCAAGCTTATCGTTTACATTCATTGGGCACAACATCCCCTAAGTTTAACAATTTCTCTCGCCGTGTAAGGTTACATTTTTTTTGAACAACTAATTGGACCACCGAAGGATCACTGGCCCCTATCATCTTAAAAAAACACATGCCTAGCTATACAAAGATGAGCTTGCAATATAATAGATGTTACAATATATTAACATTGTTCAAGTCATGTGTAAAGGTTACATTCCATTAATAAAATTGAGTTTGATGATCTAATTTCAATTTTATAAAATGAGTAGAAAAGATGCTAACAGTCATTGTGTATATTTTATTAGACGAACATTCAATGTGTGAATTATAAAATTAGGGATGAGAAAGAACGATATTAACCAGGTTATTTTAAAAATAAAAATAAAAACTCATTATATTATATTAAAGTCTAGGAGGAAATTTTATTTTTTTAAACTATAATTTCATATTTTATTTACTACATACTAAAAAGCAGAAAAAAATATATATAATTACCAAATGACAAAACCAAATCTGTATCAATCTTTTTTAATTGTTTGCGACTAATATCGTCACAACTTGTATGAAAGCTAAGTCATATGCATATTGGAGTATGTTTTTATAATACACAAGAGTCGTGGTATAATACACTGATAGCCAAAACTAGAAGGATTTATGGTTGATTAGACCTACGACCTCACTTATTTGTGGTGTTTAAAGTAACTGTTTTCAACATTTAAAGTTATTGTTGATTTTTTGTTGTGAACCCTAACTTATCATTTACATCACTTTCTCTAACGAATGTTTAATATGATAAGACCACCCGAAGCACCTTCCTCTTAGCAGCTTGGGTATTTAGTGTTCCAAAGGTAGAATATATATACATATAGTAAAATAAAGTAAATCATTCCTACGACTATGGGTATCTTATTATTGAAAAGGGAATGTGTTAACGTTACGCCACCAAATTTGGTAAGGGAGAATATTTAATTTTTGGTGGATGTGATTCAATTAATCCAGAAAGGATAACTTTCAGTCAAGATATTATAAAAAATGCATATTAATCTTTTTAATTAAGCAAATGCAACTTTTTACTTAATCCAAAATGATATTATTAAAGAGATGTAAAGAGAGATGAAATTAGCCTAGAACAACCCAGGCTATCGAGAAGGATTTGTGATATATATATCGTGTTTTCCTTTATCAAATTTTAATAGCAACCACATGGGTTCATATAGAAACAATAAAGAGTAATGAACTACCACTATTCTAGTTACATAAATTTCAAGTTGTTTAGTACTAAATATTACGTACCTAGCATTCTTAATACAAAAATTCTTTTACATTCTTTCGCTCAAGATTATAAACGTATCCATTTTAGTATATCAGGTTTGAAAATTACATACCACGTAAACATAACTATTTTTTAACATGATTACGTATAAATTTGACCACATAGACTTGTATATGACATCATGACATACAAATGAAACCTATGTGGTTTTTCATTATTGATGTGGCACCAAAATTTGATTAAACCAAAAACGTTGCCAACCGGACAACCATTTAGTTATTCTCGTTCTTTCTAAATAAGGGGTGAACGGGATACTTGGTTGGTCTCTAGAATTGTCGTCGGAGTTCATCAAGTCCTACATCTAGAATTCTATTCAAGTACATGAATTACTTTCTTGATGATTGAAAAGTAACTCTTTGATTACATCATGGTCTTTGTGGTAGTTAAACCACATTCTTGTCTATGTAATGAATCCACATGCACCGATTTCTATTTACTAATTTGTTCATCCACAAACGAAAGTGACTAAATATTGAAGATAATTGTAGACAATGACACAAACATATAAATTTTTATCTCAAAGAATGTCAATCGGTGCTTTCAGCTTTACCAATATGAAAGGTGTTACACTTCAAAAATCTAATTTGGTATTTAATTATTTATACTGTCACATTGGATACATCAAAAAAGAACTTCATGGATTCTTTTTGAACCTCATGGATTCTTTTTTTCATAAATTGCATACACTATGTTATAAAGTTTAAAAATGTAATGGGTAAATTGCATAAATGGTTCCTGTGATTTGACCAAAATGTACGATTGGTCGTCAGACTTTGAAAATTACAAAGTTAATCCAAACTTTTGTGTATTTATTGTAAGTTTGGTCCCTAAATTTTAAAATTTGCAAAGTTAGTCCAAACTTTTAAGTTGATGTTGTACTTTTGATCCCTAAAAATAAATTTAAAAGCTAGTTAAACCTAATAATGCATAAAAACTAAATGGATTTAATGTCAGGGACCAAACATGCAATGAATATACAAAAATGTGGATCAACTTTGTAATTTTTAAAGTTTGAAGAACATGTAATCTAATTAAACCACAAAAACCATTTATGTAATTTCTCTCAAATGTAAATTTAGAAAAGTTACGAATCCCAAAATGGTAAGGAAGTTGGAAGATAGTGCATTAGTGAGATAATTGTTTGAAATGAGTTAAAAAATGAAATTTTGATTAAACTAGAATTAAGCCCCCCGTGTTGCCGCTGGGGCGTACAACCATGTCAAGTAACACCAAAGACACACCACTGTTAACTACCACCAACACCGAAAAACTCGTATAAAAAGCCGAAAAAAATAAAACTGATCTTCGACCAAAACGTAGCACTAAGGACACACTACTGTTAGGCGAAATGTAAAACATATAAAATAATAAGTAAGTCGATCTTGGACCAACGCGTTGCAATGGGGTGCTAAATGGGAAAAAAATAAGCGTAAAAACGCTGAACCACTCGCGCACGTTGCGGCGTGTTAACTCGCAAAATATAGACCGAAACATAAAACGAAAATGTTTATAAAATATAAAAAGTATAGGGACCAAATTTAAAAGTAAAATAATATTTTAGCTATATTGTAAAAGATGTAAAAGTACTGGGTTAAAATAAAAAAAATTAAAGAATAAAAGAAATAAGACAAAAGATGGGTACAACCCTTCAAACATGTTGTACAACTCATAATGCATAAAAAAGTTGATAATTAGCATATATATATATATATAATGGTGTGTAAGCCACCACAGGTTGAACAAGTTTAATAATAATATTATGAGTGTTTTAAAAGATCGAATCAAATATTGGTGTAGATAATTGAAATTTCAAATAAAAAATGCAAATTATCTATCTTGACGTAAAGCTTATTTTGACCAATTAGACTATTAGAGTGTCAAATTAGGTGCCAAAAGTAAGTTAATGTATGCTTTCAGCTTTTAACCACTTTACTTGCAACTACTGTTACCAAATTCCTAATGTAATAGTTTATATTCATAATTTCATATGAGATGAGTTAGGCTAAATACGTGTTGGGCTTTGGAACCTAAAATATATGCTACAATATTTTTGGGCTTTCTGCTTAAGTAGCCCACCATTGAAGCATTGGCCATTGTGGCCCAAGCCCTGGTGACCCGACCCGATACGCACTGTCACAACCCTATAGTTGAAACTAGGGGCGGCCTTGAGGGGGACTGGGTGGGCGACCGCCCAGGGCCTGATCTCCTCTGGGCCCGAAATTTGTAAATTTTATTTTTATATTGTATATATGTAATTTTTTTAAAAAAAAACTATAATCTATTAATATCCATTAACAAATCCAATAACGTTGTGATTATTTTAGCCCTTTAAACTTCACCTAATAGTCCATTAACATTTCAAAGAATTTAGCCGAGTAACATTTACCTAGAGGCTAGAACAACCCTAATTTAGTTTAATAATACCTAAATAGAAAAAGATAACTATTCTCCGGTGGAAAGTGAAAACTTTTTTTTATATACAAGTTACTCGATTTAGACTTTTTAGATGTCGTATTATAACAGGCGCAACTTTTGTTCTCGCCCTGGGCCTAAAGTCTCTTGAGAATTCTCGGGACCGGCCCTGGTAGAAACTATGAAACTTATAATATGTTACTTTAAGCTTGGTTAATAAGTTATATACCTTTTTGACTGTTGATTTGCTAAAAAGCTATTTTCAGTGTAACATATAACTTAATTAATCAAACTAAAATATCGAAGTAATCTACCAACTAAAACTAGGTGTTGAAGTTTGTTATTATTTTCTGACTTTGTGACTATCACTATCATAAGTAAGTTTAATTATCATGTTATGATAATTAACGAATAAGCTAGCTTTAATATATAATTTGATACACTTAAATCTACAAATATGAAGGCTTACACACTAATTCTTCTTACATGAATGCTTCTGAAGTACAATAGCCAAGAAAGAATAGATACATATATTTAGAATGACTGCATTAGAATTAGCCTTCGCGGTTAGGCAATATCAAATTAAAGTATCATATATACATATTGCTCTATTATTTAAGTTATGAGAAGAAAGAAGTACAACACATACTCAATCCAACTAGCGGTGTTCAAAAAATCCAATATCCGAAATCCGATCCGTATCCAAATCCGAATAAAGTGATCCGAATCCTTATTCGGATATTCAGATCGGATCTCATCCGAATCCGAATTCCTTGTTCGGATTTCGGATCGGATTTCGGATATCATAATTATTTTATTCGGATTATTCAGATATCCGATTAATCCGAATAAAAATTCAACTTTTTCTAACGCAATACTCATTACCCAACTACCTACTATGTTTTCAACTCGATACTCAAGAATTTTGAAACATTTCAATCCTCTAATCCTAAACAATTAAACAATAATCAATTATTGTTCAAAATTAGAGATTCTAATCTTCGGGTTTGTATAATTACCTATTATGTTTCAATTTATATTCAAGTCAAATTTGTATTGTTTGAGTTTATATATTTTATTGTGATTTTAAACTTATAAAATGTTAAGAATAAAAAATTAGCCAAAAAAAAAATTAGGAACAAAAAAAAAAATTGTTATTTGGTTTATTCGGATTATTTGGATAAATTTGGATTATTCGGATATATCCGAATCCGATCCGAATTGAATTCGGATAGATTCGGATCAGATAGAGATATTCTTATTCAGATCGGATCGGATTTCAGATAGAGTCATGAATTTGAAATCCGAAGAATCTAAATAATTCGTTAACCGATCCAATAAACACCCCTAAATCCAACGTAGTTTTAGGCGCTAAAGAAGATTAGAAAATACTCTTGTGAGTTTTGACATCATCTTTAGATATCAAATCAAATCTTTCAACTAATAACTTCTATTGTATTCTTAAATCTCTTCATATGTTGGAATTAATGGACACTATTGAATTCAACTTTTGTTTTTCTTAAGGAAATGAACTTTTTTTTAAATCCCATAGATTTTCTAGTGGTAATATTGAAAAAAGTAATTTGAAAGTTTCATAGAAAATGTTTTGCCGGTCACAAGGTTTTTATACACATTTATATAGTGTCTCAATAAAATTTATACAATAATAAATAAAAATAAGAGTTAATACATAAATGGTCCTTGTGGTTTATCGAAAATAATAGGTTTGGGTACTAAGGATTTTTTGTAACAGGTTGAGGTATTATTTTTTCAGTTTTGTAACGAGAATGTGTATAAAGACTAACAGATGTTAGTTGTCTATTAAATTAAAAAAATAACTAAAATACACATGGATGGTATTCACTTTTATTCAGAGACCATTTGTGTAATTACCTATAATTTAAAATAATCCAACCCCCACCCACAATCCCTACCCACATCTCTTTTGAAAATCAGACCACCACCACCGCTGAATCCACCACCGTCGTCACCCACCATCGCTGCAACCCACCACCACCATGGTCAACGCCCAGTTCAGACCCAAATCACCTTTAAATCCACCGTCGCCGCCCCATGAGAAATACCCCAATCCACCCACTGTTGTCTCCCTCCTACTCTGAATTTAGACCACCACCACTAAATCAACAATCACCTCCTATCATCAAAAGGGTAAATCATCGCATCTAGCCACCACCATGGTCACCATCAACACCATTTCGTTCGACCAAACCCATCTGACAAAACCACCACAACTAGTTGCAATCACACCGCCGGTTCCTCGCACCTCAACTTTTTCTCAAAACCCTAAAACCTAATTGGGGATTCTTGGTTTTAGGGTTTGTATGAAGATGTGGTAATTCAATAGAGATGTAGCAACGATGGATTGTGCGATGGTGGTGATGATGCGATGATGAAGATGGTGTTGATGGTGTTTTTTCATTTGAAGAGTTGAAGAAAATGGTGGTGGTGAGAACGATGTGAGGAGCTGGTGGCCGGTGGTGAGGGTTGTTGGTGATGGTGGCCGACGGTGAGGGTTGTTGGTGGTCAAGGTGGATGGTGGGGGCTGTTAGTGGTGGTGGCCGTCGGTGGGGGCTGGCGTTGGTGGTGGATATATATATATATATATGTATATATATATATGTATATATATATATATATATGTATATATATATATATATGTATATATATATATATGTATATATATATATATATATATGTATATATATATATATGTATATATATATATGTATATATATATATATAACATATATATGTATATATATATATATATATATATATATATTAAATTACACCAAGTCCCTTATATATACTAAATAACACAAATAGTCCTTGTAAGTATATTAGTAGTTCTTGTAAAATAAAATGACAAAAATACCTTTAGTTTTAACAGAAAAGTTAACGTCTATTAGTGTTAATACCTTAACTCGTTACAAATTGAAAACACAATACCCAAACTTATTACAAAAAAACTCTTAGTACCAAAACTATTATTGTCAATAAACCACAGGGACCATTTGCGTATTTAACTCTAAAAATAAAGATTTAAAAGGTATGATGATCATTTTTCATTATGACTAAATTTGATATTGTTATAAAAATAAAGATTTTAGAAATTAAAAGTAAAAAAAAAAAACTTCAACGACATCTGAAGAGTTCGAGTTTAAGATGAAGTTTTACGAGGAGAAATTGAACATTCTATATATTTATTGAGAGGAGTGAAAGATGAAACAGTTTAATGTTACCTCTATTTATTGATAAAACTAAGTATTTATATATAAATACCTTAAACTAAAATGATACTGATTGATGATAGTATGTATGTATACATACAACTTAGATTAATTAAAAAACTATAATTTTAAGACTTTAGTTGTTAATACTTTGAGGGGGCAAGAAGTTGGGGCATTTGAATATGATTATAAAATTAGGAGCGGCTGATTAGTTGCAGCATATGCCAAATGGCTCCTTTCAAATACATCAACAAAAACATTATATTTAATGACTTGATAGCTGTTAGCTACCTCTAAAATAAAAGTTAGAGATGTAAGTTTTGAGTTGTAGTTATAAACACACGTACAAATTAATAATTTGACCATAACTTAGTTGGACGTCATTTTATACGATTCTACGTGTCTGTTATATGTTTTTTTACTTATTAATCATATAAATTAATTTACTTAATTATATGAAAAATAAAAAATAAAAGTTGTCTCGGTATATTTGTTTTAGTTAATTGACTTAATAAATGAAATAAATTAATTAATAGAGGAAAATTAAAGATAATAAAAATACAAATCAATTAACACAAATTTATACATATGTACACGTAAGTTTGCCTAAAAACAAACACGAAAAACCTTACATTTTTCAAGCATCTCTTGTAAACGTGCTTTGCCGTCGATTTGAAAATGTTTTTTATGCGACTTTATTAGATTTATATATTTATTACACCAGATCAACCTGAACACAACTCACTTAACTAAATGTGCTCGTGTGTTTGACCTTAACTCTTTTAGCTTAAAAAACTGTTGAGGGAATACATATACATGTGTGTATAAACATGCGCATACACGTTTACATGTAATCGTGTTTCATCCACAGTTAATACATGATTGATATGTCTACAAATTAATCAAGATACATATTAAGATTTGACCTAGTTAATATTGACTTTAAATTACATAGACAACCAAACTACTTGAATACAATGTCTTTAGATGTTATTATAGAGCTGACATCTATTGCGTTGATTTGCTTTTAACTTTTCCTACAACAAGCTTGATATTTTTTATATATTTATACCAAGTGTCATATTTATTTTATATACAATAATACTAAGTCTAATATATATTTATACATTAATACCAAGTTTAACAATTTTACACTGTTAAGCCTTGCATTTTTACGAATTCAGTTATCTATCCTCTTAATTAAACTCCACAACACCCTATACATCATCGTCCATTACTAACTAAATCCAATACACAAAATTTAAGGAAAAGTTTAGGATACAAAGTGAGATTTTGATAAGAAGTGTATAAAATGTGGGTGGAATTATTACGTAAAAAAAACTTACACTTGCTTGATGATTATCACGCGGTGGTGAAACTATCACGCATGGGGTGTGCGTGTACGTGGGGTGGGGGTTGAAATTATTACGTAAGAATGATGGAATTTAAACACAAGAACTTCATAGACTTCGCACGGAAAATGCACTTGGTATAATAATCTTCTCCGGAACCAAGAAACCAACAGTTTAAGCTAACAAACAACTTCTTAAATATAAGAAACAAACCCAATCAAAATAAAAGACCAAGAACGAGCAATTCCCCCTAAAAGAATCTTCAAACGTTTTAGGTTTGGGTATCAACAGAATCCTCAAACTAATTTGAAAACCGAAAACTGACATAATGATCTCGGTATTTTTGAGGCGTGTGTATTATGGTTATTTGTTTTATTATATAAAAAAGTTAATTTTAAGCTTTTGACCTGTGTGTTATAGATACTTTAACAGAACCATAGAAATAATTTTAATAAAAGGGCAAAATAAACACTTAAATATATAAAGAAAATAGAATGATATTTATATACTCAAACACCCTAATTTATTATACGTACTATATGAATTGAAGATTTATTGTAATGATTCATTTGTTGTTTCATATTTGTCATGACCCATGTAAGTTGGCCTGACGTTTTGTAATAATCATCTTGTGTTTGTACTAAATAGTAAACCGATCAGTAAAATTATATCTAATTCATATTCTACTAGAATATAAGACATTTTTACATTCTTATTATGATTACTATTACTACAACTGTTATATATAACAACAATAGTTTATTAGTAATAGCTTCTTCTAATGCGATAAATAAAAACAATAGTTTATCGGTTATACTTGGTTCATTTGATATGACAGGTTTCAGAGATAAATTTGATGAATGCTTATAATTCTCCAGTAATAGTGATGACTATATATCGGTATAATAAAGATAATAATGAACAGTGTGTAAAATGTTATTATTATTATCAGAAAAAAACACTTATTTTTCAGCAATACTTCAATACTTCATCATTTAATATGATAATATTCCTAATAGCAATTATATAATATTAGTATTAGTATCAATACTAATAATAATAGTAGTAGTTAAATAATAATAATAATAATTATTATTTATAATAATTAAAGAAAATTTGGTTTTTGTAATGTCTTACTAGTGGTATAATAACGTCAAGAAATTTAATAAAATATTTCAACCATAATGTAGAAAAATCTACAGGCTTCAACGTTTTCACATGTTATTTGGATGTTATAAAATAATATCCTATTTTAAAACACTAAATAGTACTTTTATGTCTCTAATGTTTTTTTTTTCTTTCTCAAATCTATTTTATATTTTTGTCTATATCAAACCGTCTATACACTTTTTTTAATATTCGATCACTCAACCCTTTACACCATAAAACCCACAATCTATCACCCTCATGACTCCAAAACGACACCATGACCGGAAAAAGAATCCCAACTAGCCCGGCCGGTAGCCCGACCTCAGGCAACGTCTCTGACAGCTCGTCTAAAGACCACGAGCGGTTTCTCCCGATAGCCAATGTCGGGCGTATCATGAAAAAGTCTCTCCCGGCTAATGCCAAAATATCAAAGGAAGCAAAAGAGACGGTTCAAGAATGTGTGTCCGAGTTCATTAGCTTCATCACGGGTGAAGCCGCAGATAAATGCCAAAGAGAGAAACGAAAGACGATCAACGGGGAGGATCTCTTATGGGCCATGACAACTTTAGGGTTTCAAAACTACGTTGGTAGTTTGAAAAGTTACTTGAACAAGTATGTTGCAACGCCTGAATCACCTAGTGATACCGGTATCACAAGTGCTGTTGAGAACAGTTGTGAGGTGTCCGACTGGACGCCAAAACAACTGTCCACAGAGGTTTCAAATGATATGTATCATGAACGAGTTGTGGGGCATCACGATGAGTGATTAACATGGTTAAGTTGCGTGAGGCCAACGCAGTCGTGGCGACCCATGGTCAAGAATTTGTGTAGTAACCATATTGAGTTTTGTGATATTTGTATTTGAAATTGTTATATTTGCAAGTAATGATTTAATTAACACTAAAGTATGTCAAAATGTATGGTTTTAGGCGATTCTCAATGGTTAATTAGTTGGTTACCTTTGTAACAAAACTATAAATATAACTGCACTGAGTTTTTGTATTTTCGGGAGTCAAGATTATTATTGTAGTTATGTTAATTATTTGATTGTTTATGCATAATAGCTAATAATCTACGAACTAAAAATTGTTAATTATGAAAATTGAAAGATGTGGAGTGCTTGTATCCATCCTAGTAGTTCATCCATATAGATGGCTCTAAGGATGATTCGATGGCCCCATAAATAAATGAAAAAATAATTAGCTTCTATTAAAATAATTTAATGATTTATATTATAATCATATATTTGTTTATTATAATATAAAATGTTTTTTAAACACAAAATCTAAATGTAATTCATTGTGTGATATTTACTTATAGAGTTTATTTAATTTAAAATTATGTAGTTCGTCGAGTATGAAAATGTATACTCAAAGAATTATACTTCGAATTAGTGACAATTTAAATACAATTTATTTTATTCATTAACATTAAATATTATAGAGTTAATTACATAAATGATCCCTGTGGTTTATCTAAAATAACAGGTTTGGATACTAAGACTTTTTTGTAACAGGTTGGGGTATTGTGTTTTAAATTTGTAACGAGTTAAGGTACTAAGACTAACAGACGTTAGTTTTTCTGTTAAATTTAAGTGAAATGACTAAAATACCCTTTGAGGAACTATGTTTGCAATTCTATATATTTCTTTTATCCAGGGACCATTGGTGTAATTACATATAAGTTTTATAAACCCAGACCTCTTTCTCGTCAGCCACCATCACCACCATATACCCACTACCACCACCATCTACCCACCGTCACCACCACCCAACCCTTCTGCCCACCGGCCACCACCAAACACACACGAAGACTACAATCATCACCATCTAATCACAGTAACCACCGTCATCAAATCATCACCACCATCGTAACATTACCATCATCGTCACATCATCACCGTCACCACATCAAAACCATCACTGCATCATCACCACCATCGCAACATCACCATCACCATCATCCCCACCTCCACCATCATACTATCAGCATCATCTCAAAATCCCCCTTCCTTTTCTCTTGTTAACCCCCAAAAACCCCCAATCCACCCAATTCCGTCTCCCTCCCACTCACATTCAAATCACCATCACCACCACTACTAACCCACCGTCGCCGTCCACCATCAACTGGTTGCACCCTTCCTTCTCCAACCACACCACCACAACTAGATCGAAACACATCGGTGGTTCCCCCACCTCTAGTGACTTTTTAAAACCCTAAAACCCAAATTAAACATTACCTAATTGGAAATTCTTAGCAGCAGTGGAGGTTAACTAGAGATGAAATAGCGGTGGATGGTGCCATGGTGGTGATGATGAGATGCTGATGATGGTGAGATGGTGCCGATGATGCGATGATGAAAATGGCATTGACGGTGTTGTTGTTTGATTTAAAGAGAAGATGGTGGTGGTGAGAACGATGTGACGGGGGTGGGGGCCGATGGTGGGGGCTGGCGGTGGGGCCCGACGGGGGGGGCTGGCGGTGGTGGTGAAATATTGAATATATATACACTGTGTTTGTGTGTGGTGTGTGTGTGTGTGTGTGTGTATATATATATAGGTTGTGTGTATATATAGTTAATTGTAAAAACACTCCTTATATATATTGAATGACACAAACAGTTAAGTTACATTAGTAAACCTTCTCAAGTGAAAAGACGAAAATACCCTTAGGTTTAACAGAAAAGTTAACGTCCGTTAGTGTCAATACCTTAACTCTTTGCAATTTGAAAACACAATATCCCAACTTGTTACAAAAAACCTTTAGTACCCAAACCTGTTATTTTCTATAAACCACAGGAACCATTTGCGTAATTAACTCTTATTAATATATAGTTTATTAAAAGAGTTAATTACATAAATAGTCCCTGGATTTATACAAAATAACAAGTTTAGGTACTAAGCAAAAAAAAGTAACAGGTTTGAGTACTCGCTTAAATTTTTGTAACAAGGTTGAGTATTAACACTAACAAACGTTAAATTTTCTGTTAAATTCAAGGGTATTTTAGTCTTTTCATATTATAAGACTGTTTATATAATAGAGGGACTATTTGTTAATTCAATTAAAAAATTATATATTTATACATCTCACTCTCTCTCTCTTTTACACACACACACACACACACACACATATATATATATATATATATTCATCACAAAAAATACTCTCATCCACCGAAGGACATCACCGCCGGCCACCACTAGCAACGATCACCGCCCTCAGACCACCGTTATCCATGTCTGGTACCCTCATCATCATCACCATCACCCACATCACCAAATCCCCCTTCCTTTTCCTAATTAACTTCCAACCGGCCACCCACCACCAGCTACTGTTATGATACTGTTGGTCGTGGTGAACGGGGTTCGAACTCTAGTGTGTGCTTTGATGAATCTGCAATAAACGGAAGCACCACCAATGAAGTTATTTGAGTCATTTCATTTTAATTTAACAGAAAAACTAACGAACGTTAGCCTTGATACCTAAACTCGTTACAAAATTAAAAGAATAAAACTCAACGTGTTACTTGAAACCTTTAGTATCTAAACATCTTATTTTCCGTAAATCGCATGAACTATCTATGTAATTAATTCTTATTAAAATAAGTAAAATAATTGTTAAATATCAAAAGTAAACAGTACATGGGGATCGTGGCTTAAGTGGCAATAAAGTCTACAAACAACACTTACGTGACATATAGAGTGAAGCAAATGGTTACGAACATTAAATGTAATAGATGTAGAGAAGAACCTGAGAGAGGGAGGGCTACACCCGCCGAGTGTTATTTTTATTAAAATAGTATGGGTTTAAGTCTTATAAAAAAAAACCGATGAATTTTTATACAAGTGAGCGCAGTTAAAAAACCATAAAATCCTAATATATGGGTTTTTCATCAACTTTTACCTCAATATCAACTCCTTCAATTCCCAACGCCATTATATTATATTCATACATATACAACCACATTATTAATAGTTTGTCCAATTCCAACCACAATAACTACAAACGTACAAACACCACATTACAATAACCAACTGCAAAACATAAATAAAGCACCACAGTTAACTCAATTCATCTCACAAACATTCACTCGGAGACCCGACGAACCACCAGTGAAGCAAAATGCTCGAGCCACTCACCAAACCCAGCAAACGGAATCAACCCACATAGCAACGGCAGGTACACCAACAAGGCTGCATAAAACGCCACCGCCTGAGCCAGTACGGGAACAACATTCGGCTCGATGACTGTTCAACCACTGCAACGGGCCCATGAAGAATAAGGAACAACATTGAGGTCCAAATGTTTGC
Organism: Flaveria sonorensis; assembly: GCA_025506505.1. NCBI lineage: Eukaryota > Viridiplantae > Streptophyta > Magnoliopsida > Asterales > Asteraceae > Flaveria > Flaveria sonorensis. Next base: position 10,697 of record JACCIY010001636.1, on the reverse strand, counting down.
AAACAAATGTGCCAAACAAAGAATCTCCCAGAACAAAAGCCAGTGGTTTCCACTTCCTCCTAATGTGTCTAAGCAAAACTTTCCTGCAAAACCGCAGCCGACACCGAGTAGTAGAAGTATGAATGTAACCGGCATTGTTTGATTTGTGGTTCCCGAGCGTTGAATGAGGAGATATGTGATTGCGATAATCATTAATATGCCAAATAGCATTCGGCTTAAAACTTGAACTTGACACTGAAGAACTTGGAGCCCTGACTTAAAAGAAGCCATTGGTTTTGGGATCCACCATGAACTTGATTCCTGAAGAGCAATGAAGATGATCAGGAAAACCGTAACACATAATCAAAAGTTATAAGTTGATCGATGTAACAAAAGCATGTTAAATCCGTACCTTGATGAGCGTGCACGATTCGTTAGCTTCAACGAGTCTTTGATGGGAATGGATATAAGTTCCATAAGCAAGACAAACAAGCATAATCAACAAACCAGCAACAAGACAATCAGCACACTTTTTAAGCAGCTGAGCGTGCCTCGAGTCTTCTAATTCTGTTTTAAACTTTTCGGCTCTAAAATTAGCTTTTGAGATTCCCATTGATAACTTAAATCTCTCCAAAACATTTGAATCACAGTTAACAGCGATCTGTGCTTCCTTTAGTCTCATTTTTTCATACTGAGACTAATTTCTAATGCCTTAAGGTTGTTAGAACGAGCTTGTTCGTTTACAGATCTTTCAAAAGTGGTAAGCGCGGACGACTGGCTATAACTGACTCCAGCATGCAGGCGGTTTGGAGGAACACATGCCAACTGTTGACTGTTTTGACCATTTGTTGAGTCATGAACAACTGCAAGATCATTGTAAATAGGATATCTATGTACATTATTCACTTCATCTAAATCGCCAATGGTTGCTTGTTCTTGGAGATTACTTGTAGACGTGCTTCTTTCATACTGAAATGAAAATTATTTGAACTGTTTTCCCCATGCAGAGATGATCTTTCTATGTTTCCTGATGATTCACTGATTACTCTGAGTGTCATCAAAGTGCTTTGAAATGATCTTTGAAAGTTACTTACAAAGCAATCGAATTTGTCACCAAAGACCTTTAACAAGAACAGTACAATAAATAGTTACAAGTATATTAATAAGTAATAACCTTCAAGGAGTGGCGTAGTGGTAATTGGTAACTATCTGATTCCCCTCTAGTAGACACTAGAGGTCTCAGGTTCATATGCAGTTTCCACTAGTTTCCAGCCTTAACCCTTAAAGGCCACATTCACTTGGTCCCACCGTTTAGCAAGGTATTGGTAGGGCCTGTGAGTTTTCTCTAACAGGTTCTCATGGTCACCCAAAAGAAGTATAGTAATGTAAAAGGCATGGGAAATTTACAAAGATGAAAGTGAAAATACTTACATTGGACAATGATTCTTTGACCGCCAAAGTGCATATCTGTGAGGTAAAATACAACTCGAATCAACATTTAATGGGTCGAACTTGCTACATCTAGAACATATCAAGTCATTAATGTAGAGAAACAGTTATCAAGCCATCATTAATCACACAATTAATCATTACACCTCTTAACATACCAACACCATATAATCCAATAATCCATAGCTAAAAAGTTCTCAGCAGAATGTTCCAGCCAAAGCTGTCTACATAAGCAACACAATATGCGAATGTACCAAATGAAAATTTCTGATTATAAATGCAGTTGGAGAACAGTTATTATAAATACCTCAGAGAGATGATCTGCTGACATCTTTTCTCCTGTTGCATCTTTCTTTTCCAACACCTGATATATATATTAGAGTTGTTACATGCTTGGTAATGAACAAAAACAGTACCGGCAATAAAAAATACAGAAAAAAGCGTGCATAATTTATGCTATATGTTAGTAATGGTTAATTGGTTATTTTTTAAGCATTCTCTGAAACAAAGCTTCCTTTTGTAAACAATAAAACAAGGGCCCTGCTTATGCCTTAGTTAACTGTAGACGACTAGACGTACCCCTGGATTGGGCTCAACATCTGTACCGAGCCAGAGTAGGTTCAGCCAGTTGAGCCTGATCAAAACCCACATCCCCTCAAAGAAGGGGGGGCCTGGGGTCACCTTCAAATCGGTTCTTTGCATCTTGCAGCTTAGATTGAACTCCAGAAAGCTAGAACCGACCAACCAGACAACCTAACAACACTCAGCTGGAAAATGTAAATGTAGCGACACACTCTGTCAGCTAAATCAACTTATTAAATTTCCCTCAAATTTCAAGAATCCAAAACTGTAAAACCTCGAAAAATAGTTCCCTACACCACATTGCAGACTCCGATACTACAAACAATCAAAACTCCTTATAATCATCTACCATCTAATTCTTCTCAACCAAGAAACTAACTTGTTGCCATACACAACAGACACAAAAACAATCTTTAAACAAAAAAACACAATCTTGAATCTTTAAAGCCACCACCATTGTCTCTCAAACTAGGGTTTCTGCGTTACAATCACTTCAATCAAACTCAACACACAATTAACAATAAAAAACGTCAATAACCTGAGCAACAAAAGCAGCGATCGACATCCCAAGAGGAAGAGCAAGCGCATCAGCTTCACCACCATACCCTCTTCTAGAATCACCACCAATTAAAACCCTAGGGTTTCTCCGTCTAACGGAGATCCGAATACCCTTTGTTCTTGCATGCGATATGTTGGATGTTGAAGAAGACGATGCAACCGAATTCAACGATTCTTGTGGTGGATCAGATGCAACGTCGATGTGGGATTTGTGTATGTTTTTCTTCTTCTTTTTGTTCTTGATCCTTTTGTTGATGACTGTGGTGTGGTTGTCGATGGTTGAGTTGGAGTCGCCGGCGGTTGGGTCGCGGCGGTGCTGACGACGGTCTCAATCGGCGGCGGCGGCGGCGGTGGAGATTCCATTGGTCATCAACGGCGTGGAGAAAGGGGAAAGTTGTAAAAACGTATGGTGTATATGGGCGTATATGTAACGGTCAAATTGGTTGATGTAGTTTTGGGTTTTTAGTTATACGTGATTTCCGTACGAGGTCTTAGATTTTGGCCAGATGATACAATTAAAGAACAAGGGTCAAGCGCTGAACCAGAGCCATCTAGCGGGGTTCGAGTTACTATTTCTGTCACACGTAGTATTAGCTTGACTTGAGTCTGGACTCTTATTTTTCGTCTTAGACTGGCCATCCGAATATGTTTGCTTTGAGAATCGAACCTAGGTCTCCTACGAAAAACAGTGTACTCTGTTTTCATAAGTAATGTAAACATCAATTCAAATTATTTGAGTTATTTTTTTAATTAGATTTGAATTTAGATGATTAAGGTTGGGCTTTTAAGAAACTAAATCATAAGATGTTATTCAGGTTCGATCATGTTTTAATTTATACACACCAACTAAATCAAGCCATAATAGTGTTCATGTTTGGTGTCTTCGAAAACTCATCAACTCAATAAAGTTAATCAAAACAATCAGTTTGGGTATATTATCTATCTTTTGGACACCCCTCAATGCCTCGTGTTAATAAATGGATTGCTATTCAAATTAAGGTATGTATTATAATCGCACATACAATGATACATTATGTAACACTAGGCCTTTTATACTTTATACTATAAAATATAAACTAAAACTTTAAAGATAAACATACATGTACTAAAGTTTTAAACATGAACTCTCACTTAATGTGGAGTTGGTTATTGAAAATAAATACAGTGTGGCTTTGTATATTTAAAACACTTAAGTTTTTACTCGTGCATCACCTTTTATGTATGATTTGTCTAATGATTAAAAAAAAAAGAAAACATTAAGCAAATCAGATTCGTTGTCTTTCCCATAATAGATCCCATTCTTCTAGCCTTACGCCAAAGTCGATGACTATTCATCTCAATTACCTTGAAACCAAAGAAGAGTTCAACCCAATGCTTTATTTCTATCCTAGTTGATCCTCATTCGACATTAGAAGTATATTAATTGACTATTTGTCCCTCTATTAGAGAGGTTCCAGAAATGTCTGCGATCAAGTAAATAGCTCTACAAATGATCGCATATCCATTTAAACTTCTTTTTAACTTCCCATAGATAAATGATACATGAATCCAAGTATCAGTATCATATTTTCATTCACGTATCTTATTGTCATTCATCTTATTTGTCGTTCGCATGCGTGTGGCATTTGTAGTTGAACTGAAAGAACACTTTCCCGATATGAACCTACACATGGTGATCACTGAACAAAAATTTAGAAACTGTTAAGAGTGTGTTCCAATAGTCCAACACAAAGGCAACAAGAAACACTAATGAAACCTCCATTAGGGCCCAGTTAGTATAATCTTTACAAGAAGCTAATGCAATCGAATGAAAAGAACTCATTAAATATATATTTATTAACACTAAAATATTACTGTTAGATGTTTACACCAAAATACATTCATTACACATGCCCAATCATGGTAAATTGACAGTGGTCAACCCATGCTTCTTACATATCTACAGTTGTGAAAATCGAATATGAGGACCACACCCTGAGTATTCAAACCGTCAAGACCCGTTCAAGTTTAAGCAGTTGGGCTCGCGGAGCTTTAACAGCCCACAAAAGCTAGCCTAAAATTGTGAAAATATATAAAATAAAAAGAATTTATGATACCTTATATTTTAATGGATATTAACCGGTCTACAATCTTCCAACGCAGATCTCTAAATCGGAGCTGGAATGCTTTTTGAAAGGATGGTTTGTCTACAAAACTCTGTAGCTTCTTTTTGCAGTTAGGTTGTGAACTTGTACTAAAAACACATCGGTGTTTACTGTTCTAATCTGCACAAGATTTGTAAAAGGTCATGGATGCACAGTAACAGAAAGGAGTTTCAAGGGGTGTTTGGATATCTGTTGTCAAAAGCCCACAAGGTGTGTGCCGAACAAGCCCGGAGATCAACCTAAAACAACCTAAACTAGCCTATAAACAAGACTAAAACAGATTTAAAAATAGAGTGCGCATTGCGCCTTCGATAACTATGGTTTGGATGAGCGTTGTGAACGTGATTATGTGTAATGAAAATTAGATAATTGTCTAACAGAAAGTGTTGTAGAAAATAGCATTTAAATGTGCTTCTGCTGTTTAAAGTTGTGATAATTACTAAATTAGATAATAAGATGTTTGAGTGTTGGGAAAATAATATTTTTTTATTTCTCCTTTAATTATGAGTTGGGTGCATATGATACTTATTAACCAAGACTGGAATAATCAGCTAATCAGGAATAGAACTGTTTATCCAACATTAAAAATTAATTATTGTGACTCAAATAACAATAACCAGTTCCAGAAACGCAAATCGAAACACCCCCTAAGCACGAACTACCTCTGAAAATGCTATTTTCACATTCCTTGTATGATGTTTCTTTTATAGCTTGTGTGATACATCTTTCTTTGCTTCTATTATCATTATAGTTTATAAGATGTCATTATCTATTGACAATATGCTTAAAGATTACACCTAAATTACTTACCGTTTGTTTAAGCTGTCCCAGTAATCAATTTCTCCCGTTGATCGAGTTTCTTAACCTTCAGCAGGCCAAGAGAACTTGGAATCCAAAAATGCACAAAAGATATATGCTATCATAGCAGGACCCTGAAAGAAGACATGAAGCATTTGTAAGAAGCAAGTTTAAAGAGTCAAAAGTAGTTTGTTGATTAACCATCAAAATGAAATATATCATCAAAAATCAAACAATTTTATTGCCAAATGAGAAAAAGAAAAGGCTCAGTGGTAAAAAAATTCGGTGCTTACTCTGATTGAATTGAGATATAAAATAGTTGCCAGGTTGACTAGGCTTCCAGCAGCTACCACCTGTCAATTAGACCGCATACGATACAGGAAAGAAGTAACTTGTAAATAATTCATGCATTAAATATAACTGGAAAAACTATATTATTTACAATAAGATAATTTTGATTAAATAAAACTTACACTTCCAATTGTCTTCTGAACAGCAGCTACACGTTGAAACGACCTCTCAGACTCCAACGCTCGAACTCGTAACTTCAAATCACCTTGCTCCTATAAGAATATGTGATACAAAAACGTGATTCAAGCAAATTATCAAAAAAAATCCTATGAAAATGAGAAAGAAATTTAATACACATATATGATATTCACCAATCGTTCAATGACTCCAACAAGTTTCTCAATCCTGTCAGCTTGTCTAAATAAGTTATAAAATGCTTGTGATTGTCTATCCCATCTCTTTTTGAAGTCCTGGAACACAAGGAGTAATAGTATTGCCAAAAATGAAACTAATTCTTGAATACACAAAAGGCCAAATATTCAGAAAACGGGTTTAAGATTAAACCTTGATGACCACTTCAATACCAGCTTCACGAAACCTTAGCAATTCCATAGCATAGCTAGAAAAAATAAATTATGTCATTGATAACACAAACATGGAAACCGTGATCAGCACTAAATGACAAAACAAGTGCATTTGCACGAGTAAAATGATTTGGGTCGGATTGGGTTGAACGGAACCCAAACCCTTCTTGCCCAATGTTTTTATAAATAATTGTGTAAATATAATTAGAAAATACCATAGTATTCCAATCTTAATCGATTTTTATAGAATGATTTTTGTATGCAATAAAAATACACTTAGGACAACTTTCCTCCCGTTTGACCTCTTTCCTTTTTTAGCTAATTCATAAGTAAATGGATCAAAATTAAAACTTACGGTTTAGCGATTTCAGTAATATCAAAGCGGGGGTCGAGACCCTTCCCAATGCCATCTAGCACTGCGAGATATAAGTAAACACAGTGAGATGCCTTTGAATTATAAATATTATGGTCTTATCAATACTTTAGTCTCTAACTTGAGAGTGCTTTTCCCTCTGCTATCAGAAGAAAACAATATTTACAAAAATGTAGAACCCAATACCTGAAAAAGCTCTAACAACAAGGTGAAAGTGGCAGGAAATCGGAATGGTTGATCTGCTGCAATAGCCAATAAATCCTCCCCTGAAAATAAATAGCTATGTAACGTAGTTGTAACAAAACAAATTAAAATGCAAACTGCCTGAAAATAGCATTTAATATATGCTACACTGATATTATCTAATAAAGTGAAAGAACAAACAGGAATTTTTAAATAGATAATACAAGAATGTATGATAGAAGAAGCCAATACCAATTGCAGCTAAACGCTGTTTTTTCTTCTCTATTTTTTCCTCTTTGCTCAATGGTTTCTTAAATCCAAGTTCTGCATTGGCCAACTCTCTTTCCTTTCTTTGTGCCGCAAGGCGTTCTTCAAAGCTGTAATAATGTAGGTTATATTGCCATAGGTGATATAATTGATATGGACATATATGTTTATATTTATATTAAAAAAGAGAAATAAAGTACAGGCTTTAAGGATAACCTATTAAGGAAAAATAGTGCAGTTCTTCTGACAGCTGTCATGTCTCCGGTTGGCACAAGAACACCCATTTGAACCATTGCTTGAAGAACCTGCATCATAAAATCATAAAATGATTATAAAGAGGTAATCTTTCATATTTATTTTCTTACCAAAAATACACAAAAAATAAATAATAATGCAACAAAGAGAATAAATCAAAGAGAGCTCATCAACCTTATTTGGATCTTTCTCATAAACTCCATAAAAAACTTCCAACAAACCTTCCCTGATATTTGGGCTTATGCTGCAAAAACTCAAAGGTCAGCATTTCAAAGAAAATCTTCATCATGTTGTCTCAAAAACAGAAAGGTTTGGAGAATAAAATGGTTAGTCATACCTCCCCATCATACCAAAATCATAAAATATTAGCCTTCCACCATTCACATCATCAACAGCTATATTACCAGGGTGCTGAATCAAAAAAGGAGATGAATTTAACCATACTCTACATGGGAATTGTATATATGCAGATATTTTAAGAATATAATAAAAGTTAAACTTAGAGGTCTATGATGTCCAATAGACATGAGTTCTAGTGACTTCACAACTAGGGTTCAAAAGAGCGTTAAGGTTCTTATTAAGCTTCACCAAAACTATGTTATTCGCTTCATGTGATTGCTGCTACTTCTATTATGGTAATTTAAGAGGAAAAAAATATGTATATGCCATCTGGCATTAAAATCCAGAAGAATATACATGAAACTTACAGGGTCAGCATGGAAGAAACCGTGAGACAGTATCTGTTCCAGGTACGATTCAACAGCATACCTGCCCAGCCTGTGGAATATACATATTAAACATGCTTAGAGAACCAAATCAGGGCCAAAACGGGGGTAAAAGTTTTTTTTTAATTTGTTTTTTCTTCTAAGTTGTTTCTCATTTTAACTTTTCTATTGTTTCTGTTTACCTATACATAAGGTATCTGTAACTGTACACTTAGCTTTTAATATAACCAAGGTACCCTCTAGTTCTGCTATAAAACATATGCATCAAACATGTTATTTAAGCATGACAATCATGTAATTTTCATTTAAAAGTCTTTTATGTTTGCACATTAGCTGACCCATATTTTTCTTCCAGTTTCCACTAGCAAGCTCATGTTCATTATTTAGGACCTTTAATTTATGTAAACCAATCATTTCCCAAAAAAAAAAAATATAGCAAATGGATGTTATCTCTACAAAGCAACATATACCAGTCTTTCACCTTTGGGAATTGTGGCTTTATATGATAATACAATGTATTTGTTAAATTGTTAGCTTCATAATTTATTTGATTATTAAATCATGGTGGGGTAAGATTATTGAGCATTCATGATCGGGTATTATCATAACCAAATGTCCAAATGTGGTAAAATAGTATATGTAAATGGAATCAGGGACTTCTGGAAGAGTTATAGGAGACTATTACACTTACTTTTTACGATCAACACCTAATTGATCTAAAGCTTGTATCCTATTGATCTTGATTCCAGGGACATACTCCATAGTAAGAACCTACAGTTGGGTCAATGCAATGAGCTTAAGGGAATAAAAGAAGTTCTAATAATATGATCAAGGATCTATTTACATATGTACAGATCGAATTACCTGTGGGGTGGTGTATTCCCAATATATATTCGGGACTTTTACATAATTTAGATTTTTAAAGTTACTTGCAAACAATTCTGCATTTGCAGCTTCTTTTGTATAATCAATCTCCTGAAAGAAAAACCGATTGCCACTCATCAACGCATCCTGTATCATCCCAACTAAATGCATTTCTAAAACTCATGGAAACCACAAGATGTAACGCAACGGTCACTATCTTCAAAATGTTTGGGGTACAAAAGAGTCACCTGGTACAAGACATTAGCACACTCGTCATAAATGGCAACCCAATCCCTTTTTGCACCATCAGACTTTGGGTCAAATTTCTGAAGATTTTCTGCTATTACCTGAAAAAAACGAAAAATGTTGCTAGCCAATGTTAATATAGATTAGATCAGATGTGAAAACGGATAGGATTTTAAGAACCGACGAACCCTTAGATTTTTAAGATCAATATCAAAAAGATCCTTGAGGCCTGGTCTTTGTACTTTAACAACCACTTCTTGACCCTTTAATTTTGCTCGATGTACTTGACCTGCATTAGATGTAAGTCATACAAAAAATTTGATTATATATTGGTTGTTACAAATAACACTGCAGAATAATGAATGGTTGATTAACATGAGTTTTTCCAATGACATTTAATAAACTTGTAATTACCAAGACTGGCAGCAGCTATTGGCTCAAAATCAAAGTAATCAAATATTTCACTAACAGGAGCTCCAAGCTCTTCTTCAACAATGGAAACAGCAGTCTCTGATGGAAATGGAGGAACTTGATCCTGTATGCAGAGTTCATAGAGTTGGTTCATATGGAAAAAATTATATTTGATTGATGCAAATAACTATTAGTCGGGGGAAGTTGTATTTGTGAAGTAAAACTAGCTCATATCTTTACAATTACAAACCCAAGCAAAATGGTGCATCACTTAAGCCATTTTCGTCCAATTTTTAATCAAATTACTTAACCTAAACCATCAATAATAACTGAGATTTTAAAGTTTATGAGATAGTATACCTGAAGTTCTGATAATTGATCAACATATTCTTGGGCAAAGAATGTCTACTCTTGTTGAAAACTGCTGGCCAATTTTGATGAATGTGGGCCCTAATCTCAAAATACTCTCTTTCAACCACTTGGCTAGAGTTTTCCGTCTTTGAGCTTTCTTCTGCTCTGTCATTCCCCTGCAGAGAACAAATGACTTTAGCCAAGAACTAGTAAGAACAACAGAAATTTGTAAACATTTGCAAATTTATTTGCCAAAAGCATTAAAATAGGTTAATCAATTCCTGGAACTACGGCATCATATAAGAATGAAGAATTAAAGGGAAGGCCACGGTCACTTCGAAGTCTGAAGACATTCAGGAGCACATGACCTGCCTTAATAAGGGTACATGCATCTTTGAAGAATGAAAATGGTCAGAAGACAAGGATGCAGAAAAGGAAGATCAGAAGCCACATGCAAAGATTGACCCAACTGCGTCATGTTTTCTTCAGCATCAGAAGATGAACCCCCTGCGGTTCTTTCTTCTTCCATACCCTTGTCTTCTGATCTCTTTTCTTTCTCAAAGATGTGTGTACCCTCATTAAAGTGCCGGTGGAAATCTTCAGACGTAGAAAGCAGCCTTAGCCTTCCCTTTCAAAT
>JACCIY010001516.1:50000-56599 GCA_025506505.1 Flaveria sonorensis | reverse complement strand
AATATGAGAAAAATAAACTAAACTTTTCTTAATTGGTGCTGGCTGGCATATTAATTCCAACAAAGGTATCTAAGACCATGTAAGGGTTCATAAGGAAACCTTAACTTATAAAACAACTACCAAAATTATGAGTTATACATCTATATATAATAGTAAAAGAGTAACTTAAATGGACATTTGTCACATTTTTAGGCCCCCTAAGTTTATTTTTCCGTCTCTCACTCCTCTTATATAATTATCTAAATTAAAAATATTAAATACTTTTAGTTCTTTTTTAGATCAATTTTTTTTAATAAATTAAGAAAGGTCTTTTATTGATGTTATTTCTAGAAAACAATTTTTTATACAATTAAATTTTTTTCAAAAACATCTAACTTTTTTAAAATATAAAATATTTTAAAATTGGTATTTTTAAAAAAAGTAATTTTTTTATAAACCAAAAAATAATTAAAATTAGGAGTTATAATAAAAAAAATTAAAAAAACATTTTTAATATGGTTTGTTTTTGAAAAAAGTATTTTACTTTTTTTGGAAATAAAGTTTAAAAACAAAAGTTAAAAATTGATATCGTTATTTAACTTATAGTTATTACTCATATGTAATTTTAATCACATCTTATTTTAGATTATCATTTTATAATTCATAAAATTTTATTATATTTAATATTTTATTTTTCCACCCTCTAATACACGGGTTTACTAAAGTTAGTATTAATAAATAATAATCAACAACTAATCAGAGATATTATGAACATTATAGCCCGATCCAACCGATTCAATACTATATCTTTATATTTGATTACAGGGTCAAAATAATTCGAAATTGATCTAATTTTTGCACATAACTTTTCGTATATTATTCAAATCTTAAATTTTTCATACTAATATCCTCACACCCACTCAATATCTAGCTCACGATTTGACTCGTCAAAAGTATTCCTTTTAAGTCTAAAAGAAGATAATTTTCTTTGACTGTATATTTCGCTATGACAATAAACAAAAGTTAAGGTCAATCTCTGTCAAGTGTCGGTTTATACTTGAAAGTGCATATTTTTACGCATGATCAGCTTTATGACATTTGTCACAAGTTAAGAGTAAATATGGATTGAAACTTTTAGCTTTAGATAATGATGTGTAAACCTACTAATGTTACTACAAATGTAGTTTACAAGGATGTTTTTGCTCATTTGTGACCTTATAATAAAAAATTGTTATGTCTTATTTATATATACCACACTTGATTTTATTTTTATTTTTATGTTATTTAATAATTAACTCTTCACACTTTCATGTAATACAAGGGTAACTAAAGCTAGTATAATTATATATTCATATGTAACGCTACGAGCTGCATGTATGTAACTTATAAGAATATTTCTACTCTAAAAAAATGTAACGGTGACACGTAACATCATCACATTATTTTCATCAAAGAAATTTCATTTATCTCTTTTATTAACGAATGGCTATATTAATTAATAATAATGTATTTAATTCTTATTTTAGATTTAAATAGTTTCTTAATAAATTAAATAATCTTTTATTAATGTTATTTCTAAAAAGAAATTTTTATAAAAAGAAATTTCTAAAACATCAAACTTTTTTTAAAATACGAAAAATTTGAAATTTGGTTTTTTAAAAGTATAATTTTGATAAACCAAAAATAATCTAAACTAGTAAATCAGTGGAGGAGTCGGGTTTTGTTGTGAAGGTCATGACCAACAGTGGTGAACAGCGGAACAGCGGAACAGCGGACCTGAATCTTCTCTTTCACCCTCTTTTTCCCTCTCTATTCTTTCTTAACCTTGCCAACATTGACTACACGTGGAATGGTGTTTGAAACGTGGCAAAATTAGTAGGCATCATGCCATCGAAAGCAACGCAACCGTAGATTGAAATGGACGGTCCCGATTTTAAAACTTAATATTGATGACATTAAGGGTGTTTAGCGGTTCAGTTATCGATTTGTTCGGCTTATTCGGTTGGTTTATTAGGTCTTGAAATTTTTTGAGGCATAACCGAAAACCACACCGAACCGAATTGGGAATATGGCTAACCGAACATAATTCAATTCGTTTTGGTTTCGATTAAAAACCGAATTCATCATTTATTTATTTATTTAAACGTTGTTAACTTTAAATTAGTTGTATGAGATTCACTTTCCATAAAGATTTCGTAAAAGATATATATCAAATAACTAAACTCTTGAGTTGTTAAGACTCTCATTTTCTAAGAATATAAATAGTCGACTTTGACTTTTTAAGAAATAAGATTTGAGACAGAGTTTTGATAATTGGACTTAGGCTAGCATATAAAATCTTAAGTATTCGGCTTAAACAAAGCCACTTTGGAAATTTAAAACTTGGAAAGTTGGCTAAACTACAGTTATAAAAATATATAATTTATAGCATATTGAATTCGGTAAAATCGGTTAAACCAAAAAAACCGAACAAACCGAATTCAAAAATTACACCGAATCGAAAACCGAATTCTCAATTCGGTTTCGGTTATGAACTAAACCGAAAACCGAATTCATAATTCTGTTTTGTTTTTTCCGGTTCCGAATTTTTGGTTTTTTTTGTTTTCGGTTTTTTTTGCACACCTCTAGATGACATCGGACTTTAAGAGGATCCACTGTTCACGTTTCACCTCCATCAGAGGTACCACCACAGACGTGGTCCTCCGCTCCTGTGGTTCACCAACAATCGTTCACACGTCATGGACACAAGTAAACTCTAGGGGTCAGTTTTTTTTTTTTTTTTTTTTTTTTTTTTTTTTTTTTGCTTCACTCGAAGGGGTAAGAATCTCTGATCTTAATTCGATTTATAGGTTAGTAAACCACAAGCAGCAAGGGAATCAGACTATGATCATATGCTTTAATTGATCAAATATTTCAAAAGGTCATGTTTGTGACTATTGAAAATCATTTCTATATGTTTTTTAGTGCTCACTTTAAGAGTTTTGGAGGATCACTTCATGTCTATATGGCAACATTAGCAAATGACAAACTGGGAAGACAAAGTTATGGGTTTGTTGCATGGGTTGACTCACCAATGTGTCAAAGATATGTTCATATCATCCCCGGGCTTTTGAATGAAAGAAATAACAGAGGCTGAAAATCGTATTAGTTGTTATTTGTTTTGTTTCATTGTGTATCATCTTTGTATGTTGAAAAATTGGCTCAGATTAAAACACCAAATAATCGACAAAAGAATAAAAACAAGAACAATTGATATTGATATTCAAAAATACACTTTTACAAAACCTTAAACAATCTATTATACTACACCTATATTACTTTTAAACCAACTCAACTCTATTAAATAATAAAAAAAAAATAATCAAACTCAATCCTTATCTACTTTAAACTTTATCAAATAACTAATAAACTAAAAATAATAATTATCTTCTTTTATTTAATCAAGATTAATCTTCAATCTCCCCCTTAATCTTGATAGAAACTCCTACCTCATCAAAACAATGTCGGCGCATCATCATCTTGAAATTTATCAAATTTGCTTCCTCCTTTCTTTTAAATCGAGACATTCACAGGCAAAATGTCTGATCCTCCCATATTCATAACATCTTAAGTTTCTTTTGAAATCTCCCTGTCCATATCCTCTTCCACGTTCAAAAAGCCTACCTTGGCCACGATCCTCAAGCCTGTTGTCTTTGGATTTTCTTGATTATCATCTTTATCAACTTGTTGATTATTCATATGAGATTCTTCTTCTTTCTACTATTATAGCCACGACCATGACCATGGCTACCATATCGATTGCTCTTTCCATATTGCTTCCTACGGTAGAAAGCAATAATTATTATGATTCTCATTCGACTCTTCTTTACCACTTAATCTTTCTTTAAAAGCCTTTAAATGCCCTATAGCCTCTTTGAGTGGCATAGTCTCAAGATCTGCAAATTGTTCAATAGATGCCACAATTGGCATAAAATTACCCAGGACAGAATTAAGAAGTTTTCTTACCATGACCTCCTATTCAATTGTTGACCCGAGATCACTGAATTTTGTCATGATACTTGTAATCTTCCCCGTAAAGTCATCAAGAGATTCACCATCACCTATTTGTAGTTTCTCTAAATCACTTCTAAGTGTTTGAAGCCGAGCCTTTTGCACCCTATCCGCTCTAAGAAAACGAACCCGTATCGATTCTCACACGTCTTTTGCATCCTCATTTTTTGCTACCTGCAAAGAATGTCTTCGGGTAGAGATTTAAAAATAAAAGCTCTTGCAGTTAGATTTTTCCTTGCTTCTACTGCACCTCTGGTTACCGGATCGATTGCTTCCCATAAACTATTAGCTTGCAAGATCGACTTCATCATAATGGCCCAAGTTGTATAATTAGTGATTGTTAACTTGGGACATTGAAGAGTAAAACTTGACGGTTGTTAACAGGGACCATAGCACCGATGACTATTCTTTCTTCACTAATAATTCCTTATTGTCTTTCGTTTTTAAATTGTCTTTGAACTCCAAGCCACCAAAAGCACTTGACTTTTTTTTCGATAACCACGAAAAAAACTCGATGGAACTCCTTTTATTTATTGTTTCCACCAAATCATGAATCACACAGATTCTTAGTTCACACAGAACTTCTTCACCTCAGCTTTATGTATTTTTTTTGGGGCTCACATAGAACCTAGGTCTTCACGGCTCACACAAAACCAATCTCTTGGCTCACACAGAACTTCTCTTCTTATGGGTTTTGATCTTCGGCTCACGCAGAACCTCTTCAATTGATCTTTAATATGTTTGGCTCTGATACCAATTGTTGGAAAATTGACCCAGATTAAAACACCAAAAAATCGACAAAAGAATAAAAACAAGAACAACTGATATTGATACTCAAAACCATACTTTTACAAAACCTTAAACAATATATTATACTACACATATATTACTTTTAAACCAACTCAAACTCAAATAATCAAATAGATAATCAACTCAATCCTTATCTACTTCAATCTTTATCAAATAACTAATAAACTAAGAATAATAATTATCTTCTTTATTTATTCAAGATTAATCTTCACTTGAATGATTTGATTAATTAAAATGAAATTACATCGTGTTCTACTCTTCTTAGTTTGATGCAATTTACATATGGGATGATGAAATTTACATGTGCTTCATTATTATCATGTTTCATATAATATGATACAATTGACTAGCATCACATTTTTACACTTGAGAATGAAGGGGACTGATACAATATGATGCTTGATGTGCTGAATGTGATTAGTTTTTTAATTTGGTAAAGCTTGATGAGGGTATTGATATGGTATTCCCATCAAACACAACAATATTTGTTGATTTGAAGCTAAAAGTGTTAATTTCGACCTGTATAGACTAATTTGGGCTACTTCTATTTCAAATGGGTCAAATTAAGAAGAAAGTAGCTAAAACAAACTTGAAAGTAAGCCAAACTCTAACTAATGGCAGCCTCACTTACGTAACAAATTAAATGTAGGGTTTTAGTTTTTATATGTTATATTACTTAAATGCCCTTCAATTAATGTATCCTTAATTTGTTTTTTAATGGTTTTAACTTTTTTTAGATGAAAATAACAAAAACTTTAAATCGTTAGGGAGGTCGGTGCCAAAAAAGATTATTTTGGATATAGATGGCAAACATGAGCAAATCGTGGGAAGAAAAATGGCAATTTACTTTGTTACGAATTCAATAAAGGCATGAGCAAAAACTATTAGATTAAAAAATGAAGAAATACGAGCAAAAATATAGCTATTCCTCTGATTATTGAGCCGGCTAGCACAATAATTCCACAAAGGTATCCAAGACACATGTTAAATACGAAAAACTATGAAATTTATAAGTATATGTAATTACATGTTGAATATGTAAAACTATGAGGTTTGTGTATGTAACTAATACAAGTTACATATATGTAAGTCATTTTCATTTCGTCGTAGATGAAAAGATTTTAATAAAAAAACTTATAGTTAACTAAAATAATGGACCAGCATCGGCAAGTGTGGATAAGAGCTCTGTGACCTTAAGGTCATAAGTTTGAATCTTACTTTAGCCATAAATCTTGCAACAATTAATAGGGATTGCCAATGAGCTCTCTATGCATATGCAAGTCAAGGGGTTTTATAAGCTAGTCAATTTCCTCCTATAACAGGGTGACACCATCCTCGAGTGTCAAACTAACGATTGATGGTTGAAATTACGTCTGAGGTATGGACATACCTAGGTTATGAAAAGGTATGTCACTTAACCCGAATTGGTATGGACATACCTGAGTTATAAAAGGTATGTCACTTAGCCCGAATTGTCATCACTGTTAAAAAACTAAATTAATGGGTAATAACTTACTTATATACTTCTTAAAAAAATTATGAATTATGATTTACTAAAGTTAGTTTTCACGAAGTGAAATGTTCAAATACAAAGTCTTCTAAACTTAAAAAGTGTAACAAGAATTAAGATGTTGACACGTGTCATTTTGATCAAAATTAGGTTGTGGGCAAAATTGGTAATGTTTCCCCTTCTCATGTTTCACATTTTTTTTAAACATTCATGACTTTTACATACGATATTTTTTTAAAATTACACCATA
>JACCIY010001516.1:0-45000 GCA_025506505.1 Flaveria sonorensis | reverse complement strand
TAGGTGTTGGTGAGGTGATTGCTTCAGTAGGTGTTGGTAAGGCAATTGGTTCAATTTGGCTTGGATGTGTGGGTGTTGGCTAAGTCACCTCCTCATCAACTACTTCAGTTGAAGCAGTATTGATAGTTGTTTGTGATGAGTCAAGGGAGATTGGTTGTGTCTGTTCACTAGAAGAGGAGATCAAGTGAGTTATTGATGTTGATTGTGGCTGTGGTTCTTGGTGATGAGCAATAGCTGGTGATTGCTGTTGAGAGTGTGCAGGGGATTCAATAGGAGTGTTCTGGTGTTGAGGTTCTTCAATCCATAGGAGTTCTTGTGGGATGTTCTCAGTTTCATCCACCACATGTGCAATAAATCCACACCTCCTCCTTCATACTGCCCTTTTAGCTTATCGAGGAGAGATCTTCCTAGGTGAGTTTGCACAAAAACATCACCATCTCGTTCAATTGTTGGCAGTTGGTCATTGATGATCAGCTGAAGGAATCTTGGAAACATGAACATTTTGTTCTCTTTCTGCTCTCTATGTGGTCACACGGATAGTTGAGTATGTACTTGGAGTAGTTGTACTTCCTACCCTTGAATATCCCAATAATCCCAGACGAAATATGCCTTGAAAATCTATCCAACCCAGACTTCTGGTTGGATATACACTTAAGATAAGGGTGGCATAAAAAACGATAGGGCTTGCACAACCTGCCATTTTTGATTTCTCCATGGTGGGAGTCACCATCATTGCCCATCAGGGCAAACACCTTCTGAATGTATTCATGATCGAATACATCAGGATGACCTTCTTCTTCTTCTCCCAACTCCAAAGCACTACGTATTATGCCTTCATCTATCCATAGTGGTAGATTCCCAATGGTGGTAGTGATGACAGATCCTTCACCTTCATCTCCTACTCTTGCGGAGCTCCAAAAGTCTGTCATGTGCGATAGATAGATGAGTGGGTCAGCAGTTAGTGCATAGAAGAGTCGTGTTCTCCTCAGGTAGCGGATGATGACTCTACACTCGTCTTCTACATCCGGATTTAAGAACACACAGACATTATGGTCCTTTACGAATCTGTTTGCCATGATGGCAGAGATGATTTAGTGAGAAGTGTGAAGATTGTTAGCTTAAAGTGATCGATTTCGGTGAAGGTGAAATAGGTTTTGGATCAAGAGATTTCTAGGTTGAGGGTAATTTTTAAGTGAATAGAAAGGCCAACGGTCGAAGTGCCTTTTTATGCCTTTTCCAGATCACGTGGGACCCATTTATACTTTTTACCCCTTTAGGGTATTAATTATAAATTATCAGAACAGTTAGTATACTACACAATTAATAATCATGTAAGGCAAGATATGTTCTCTTCTGTATAACATCTACGGAAGTTAGCTCATTCTGTCTTCCGCAGAACATCTGCGGAGGAATAGATCTGTGGTTATTAATTATAACTAGTTAATATTCAAACAACTAGTTATTCATACAAGGCAATGTATAATATCTACGGAAATCAAAGATTTCTGTCTCTTTCGTATAACATCTACGGAAGATGATTCGTTCTGTCTTCCGCAGAACATCTGCGGATGAACTAATTATCATAACTTCCAAAGGTTATTGATCTTTCTGTATGAGTTAACACATGGTTAAGTTAACACATGGTTAATCCATTTGTTGTTTTACTGTTGGACCTTATGTCATTGCATCATAGCAATTGTGCATAAGTAATTGACTGTTTCAGATATCCTTTGCAGCCAAGTTAGTGCTCAAATTCCAATTTTTCTTCATTTTCATATCATTGTATTTGAAATTAGTTAAACTCATTTGAATCTTAGTTTCATACTATGACTACGCCCCCTAAATTTGTGATTAATCATAGACTTATGTATTTATCAAAAATTTAAGAAAATAGCATGAACAGCAATTAATTTGTCCAACTAATAATCATAGAGAAAATATATGATGTTCATATCTTGTTACAGGCAAACATAGGATATACTAGGGATCATACGATAATCTAGACATTTTCCTGAATATTGTGTGAGATTATTTACTTGATCTAGTGCTGATTGCAAATATGTGGATCCGTAGAAATTCAGTCAAGAGTGTAGTTTAACGTATCATGCTGTTTATCATGTTTTGGTAAGAATTAAAGGTAACGAAGATGAACTCATCATTGAAATGTAAGTTAGTCCTCTAGAAGTTAGTCAAGTTATCACTTTATACACTGAAACTATGTTCCGTAGATTATAAGCTCTATCTTAAGATTTCTTTGAAATCTTGTTAGTGCTGAGATGATTTGCATGCTCTGCAATAATTGATCACATTTGATTTTTGAGATCATTTCCTTTTGGAACGTTTGATGATTAGCATCCGGTCACCAGGTCTTTACTCATGTAAAACAGAGGTGCCCGTTGACCCAGGTCTTTGCTTACGCAAAACAGAGGGTCATGATTCGCAAAGATAGAGGTTATAAGGTGTTACAACATAGTAAGTGTGCATGGGTGTTATCCTGATCATATCCGGATTAGACTTACTTGAATGCTTCTCTCAATGACTTGTCCACACTTAGTCACCTTGACTTTATGTTGTGCATGACATTGTTAAGTTTCCACTCAAGCTAAACCTATTCACATATCATACACATCTGATCAGTGGTAGTTGTTGATTGAAGAGCAGGAGTGAATTTCAAGTTATAGTGTACTATCATATCCTTAGAATATCAACTCCCTTAGGTAGTTATTTAAGAAAACTATTTGCCTTTCTCATATGATTACAGGTAATCGACAAATATTGTTGTTGTTGTTGTGAACTAATCTAGGTTGAGCATGCCTAAGAATTCAATTAAGAAATTAAATCTAACTGAATCAAAGGCTTTAGTGAACAAATCAACAAGTTGATTTGTTGTGTCCACTTTGATCAACTTGATTAGGCCCTTTTCTGAACAATCTCTCAGAAAATGATAACTGATTTCAATGTGTTTAGTTTTACTATGTTGAACTGGATTAGCAGTGATAAACATAGCAGCTAAATTATCTATGTATATTGGAGTTTGAAGAAAATTGTAACCATAGTCAAGTAATTGGTTTTGCAACCATAGAACCTGAGAGCACCCAGCTAAAGCAGCTATGTACTCAGCCTCAGCTGTGGATACTGAAACATTTGTCTGCTTTTTGCACTGCCAAGACAAGCCATGGTCCTAAGAATTGACATTCTCCAGTTGTTGATTTCCTGTTGTTGTTACAGCCTCCGTTGTCACTGTCTGAATATGAGTAAAGTTTGAAATCTCCTTCTTTGGGATACCAGAGACCAAGTGCTGGTTTCCTTTTGAGGTATCTGAAGATTCTCTTTACTTCATTCAAGTGAGACTCCTTGGATCTGCTTGATACCTAGCACAAACACACACAGCAAACATTATGTCAGGACTACTAGCAGTTAAGTACATTATTGATCCTATCATAGATCTATATAATCTTTGATCAATAGACTTCCCTGTTGGATCTGGCATAATTTTGTCTATAGTAGATGCTGGTGTTTTGCATGAGGAGGATTCTACAAAGTTGTATTTCTTAAGTGTTTGAAGGACATATTTTTCTTGATTGATGAAAATGCCATCTGTTTTCTGATGAACTTGTAATCCTAGAAAGAATTTTAATTCTCCCATTGAACTCATCTGAAACTCAGATTGCATTAGGGCTTCAAACTCTTCACACAGTCTCTTATTTGTTGATCCAAATATGATGTCATCAACATATATTTGTACAACTAAGAGATCCTGGTGTTCATGTTTGAGGAAGAGTGTCTAGTCAATTGTACCTCTTTTGTACCCATGTTTCAGTAGGAATTTGGACAATGTTTCATACCATTTCCTTGGTGCTTGATGGAGACCATATAAGGCTTTGTCAAGCTTGTACACCCTGTGAGGATAATTCGGATCTTCAAAGCCTGGTGGTTGAGAGACATACACCTCTTCATCAATCTTTCCATATAAAAAGGCATATTTTACATCCATTTGGTAAACTGTAAACTTCTTATATGAAGCATAGGCTAAGAACACTCTAATTGCCTCAATCCCTGCAACTAATACAAAGACTTCATCATAGTCTATGCCTTCCTCTTATGTGTAGCCTTGTGCAATTAGTCTTGCTTTGTTTCTGATGATTATTCCCCTATCATCTAGCTTATTTATGAATAACCATCTTATGCCAATAGGATATTGGTCTTCAGGGAGATCAACTAGATTCCATACTTTCTGTTTCCTGAATTGCTGAAGTTCTTCTTGCATTGCTTTAATCCAGCTGTTATCTTTCAAGGCTTCTGTTATGTTGGATGGAACTACTTATGAAAGAAAGCAGAGAACAAACAGATGTTTCCTGCTTCCCCTTGTTTTCTAGTAGTTCTGCTGTTGAGGTCACCTATCATGTTATCAATTGGGTGATACTTATATGTTCTAACTGTTGGTACATCATTAACTTGTATGGATGAGTCCAGGTTTGTGATGTTGGTTATGGGTAATGGGGTCGGTTATGATGGAGAGTCAACAAAATAGTCCATCTCATTTTCTGGTGCAGCTGAATGAGTTTCCGTAGGAATAGGTATGCCTTCTGGGGTTGTGGACATGCCTTCCGTAGCATGCAAATGATCAGTTGTATTCTCTGTAGCAGATATATCTGTATGTGGCAATGGTGTGAGGTGGTTTGAGGTGATTTGGTCCTTGGGGGATTTCAGACCATCATCTGTGGAAGTAGAGACATCTACGGAAGTAGATGGTACTTCTGCTGATATGCATGGTGTAAGATCATCTGAACCATCTTTTCTTGTTTGAGTTGACGCATCTGGATCATTATCACTTTGGAACTCTGGAGGAACAATTCTTGGTGGATCAACTGTCAATGGTACACCCATATTTGGAAGAACATAGGGGTAACATGTATCTGTAGCACCTGTCACCTTAAGAAAACCAGACTTAAATGAGTTAGTTAATACATCTATATCAAACAGCCAAGATGATCCTTTCACAGAATGTGGAAATAAGGATACATTAGGAGTTTCTTCCACTATGTTATCATGCGGAATATATACTCTATATGATTTAGATGTTGATGAATAACCAACAAAGAAACCATCATATGCTTTTTCAGCAAATTTTCCTAACTATTCTTTTGTGTTTAATACAGATATGTGACACCCAAAAGCTTTAAGATATCCTATAAAAGGTTTTCTTTTAAACAGTAGTTCATAGGGTGTTTTATTATGTTCTTTGACAATCAAAGTTTTGTTTTGAACAGTGCATACTGTGTTCACAGCTTCTGCCCAAAATGTTATTGGCAGCTGTGAGTCAGCTAGCATTGTTCTTGCAGCTTCAATTAGAGTTCTATTTCTCCTCTCAGCAACTCCATTCTTTATGGAGTTCTTGGTGCACTGAATTGTCTGGCTATGCCTTTGTCTCTGCAAAAAGTATCTAAAACATAGTTAACAAATACACCATTATCACTTCTCAGTATCTTGATTCTTAGATCAAGTTGATTTTCTATCTTAGTGATGAATTCCATTAAAGTTTCTGATGTTTCACTTTTATGTTTTAAGAAAAATACCCAAGTGAATCTAGTGAAATCATCAACAACCACCAAACAGTATTGCATTTTTCCAATGCTTAACACATTGGTTGGACCAAAGAGGTGCATGTGTAGTAACTTCAGTGGTGTTGTGTTTGTGTTAATTGTTTTTAACTTATGTGGGACTTTATGTTTTTCCTTTATAGCATGATAAACAGTGATTAGAACAGTAAAATTCTTTCTTTGGAACACCAATGACTAAGTCATTTTTCACCAATTTATTCATGGTTTTCAAGTTTGAATGAGCCATCCATCTGTGCCATAGTTGTGCTTCATCTTCTGATGATTTAGAAATCAGGCATGTTTCTTTGCTTGTTAGTGCTGTGTTGTTTATGTTCAACACACAGGTGTTACCTTTTCTTGGTGCTTTAAGAAGGATCCAGTCTTCTGGAATTTTGAAACCTGGCTTAAGAATATAACAATCAGAGTTATCAAAGAAAGCAGTATAGTGTTGGTCACAGATTTGAGATACACTAAGTAAATTAAACTGTAAGTTTTCACAAAAATTAACTTTATCAAACTTTAAAACTCCATTTGTTACCATTCCTTCACCAGTGATTTTACCTCCCTTCTTATCCCTACCAAATGCTACATATGAAGCATTTTTATGCTTGAAATCCTGCAGGAGGCTACAGTTTCCTGTCATGTGTCTGGAACAGCCACTGTCAACATACCATTTGTTGTCAGCCCTCCTTGGATGTTCCTCATCGGCCATTGCAGGAACTTTGTTTTCCATGTTTGCCATTAAAGCTTGATTCTCTGCAAGTACTTCCTTTTCATACATGCTCCAGTCACAAGTACCATCCTGCAAAATAATTAGACTAGTTTTTTTAGCATTAGTGATACCTGTTTTATTGTTTGTTATTGGTGGGGATGCATACTAGGTTGTCTTGAGTCAGTTGACTGCTGTTGATTGCTGTTGCACTCCCTCAAAAAGTGTCCATATAAGTTGCATTTAAAGCATCTTACTTTGGTCTTGTCCACACTGATTTTTGTTGATCTTCCACCCACGGACAGTCCTTTGTTTCTTTTCATGTACATCTTTGCTCTATAAGCGATCATTGCCATTTGCCATTGCAGATCCATCTCTTCTACCTCATCAAGATGAAGTTCTTCTAGATCTTGTTGACAACAGTGAGCAGGAGTTAAAGTACTTCCTAGATAAGCCTGAAAGCTTGAACTGAAGGCTGCCAAGGCAGCTTTCTGTTCTTCAGAATCCAGAACCAGAGTAATTGGTTCTGTTTGATTGTTATTCTTTTTGGTTTTTGACTCATCAGCTTTTCCTTTAGTCTTTTTGTTCTGATTGCTGTGATTGCTTGATTTTGAAGACTTTGCAGCATAGAAACTTGTCTCTTCTTCATGTTCACTCTCATCACAAGAGTTGTCTTCATCTTCATTGGAGATGAATGCACTTCCAGTACTTTTCAATTCTTTGAATTGATAAGGAGCTACAGGTGCTTTCATACTTTTGTTTCTTGTCTTTTCATCCAGCTCCAATGCTTCTACCTTTGCCACTAGAGTGTCTAGTCCTATTGCTTTTAAGTCTATAGTGTTCTTAAACATAGACACAGTTTGTGTCCAGTTCTCAGGCAATGAATGAAGCATCTTTTTGTTCAGCTCTTTATTGCTGTACTCAAACTCAAGTATGTTCATCTCTGTAACAAGTTGCATGAATCTATGCAATTGTTGAGGAACTGACTCACCCAGAATATGATGGAATGTTTCATATTGTGCACAGAGAGTATCCTTTTTGATGCTTCTAATCTCGTCACTTCCTTCACACAAAGTGTGTAGGATTTTTCATAACGAGTTAGCTGTTTTATATGATTCACACCTGATCAAGAGTTCTTTAGGCAAAGCCATAGTAAGCATACTATAGGCTTGATGTCAATCTTGACTTTCTTAGCATCATCAGGTGATAAATTCTTTAGACTTATGGGTTGATTTTTATCCTTATAGTCCGCACCTAAAGCAGGTGGAATATAAGGTCCTTCGTAATTGAAGCCCATAGGTCTGAATCTGTATAATTGACATGATTCTTGAACGTGATTTTCCATGTTTTAAAATCAGATTTGTTTTCAAGTTTAGGAGGTTGATAAGTGACGTATTGTCGTAAGAGAGAATGACCATCTTAGGTTCTGGTTTCCTTTACTAAATAGATAGTGGTAAGTGGGTATCGAACACAGGGAGTTTGTGGAAAATGTGTTGATTTTATAGCCTTGTGAATTAACTACAATTATTCTAATATGCAGAAATTAAAATTCAAGAGTTGATTGTTTTGGTTTTAAGAACTAATTCACGTACTAATTGCAAAGCAAAATTGGATTGTTAATCAGATTATGAGAGAATGACCATCTTAGGTTCCGGTTTCCTTTAACAATTGTGCATAACTCCAACTAGAAAGAGTTACATAGACATTACTCATACATAAACATTTGTTGTGATAAAAGGGAACAAAGTACTCGGATTATATTAATGCGAGGTTGTTTCCCGATGATCAATTAATCAATATCCAACCCTAACCCTTCCCGTGATATCTTGATTGTCAACGACACCAAGAACGTACGATTTAGACTAGAATTGAAACATAAATTAACAAGCTACAAACAAACATTCATACACCATGATAAGCATAGCAAACACACCAAGGTTATCATTCTAGAAATAAAGGAAAACACACAAGAGTCATAATAGAAACCTTCAACTAAGATGATCACCGAAAGTTTAGCCGGACATGGCTTGGTGAATCATCATACCAACAAAATCAATGTTCATAAGAATCAAAGTACAAACCGAATTGTTTAGAAATGTTACCAATCACTATCCACAGCCAAAAATCGCCCAGAAACTATAGAGAAACGTCTCCAATGATGAATTACATGAAAAGACCTATGAAGACGGTTTTAATTGGGCAGTTACGCTTTCCTCGCTGGCTCTACCGTAATTTACGGTACCTACCGTAAATTACGGTGGACTTCAAAGTGCTACGCTGGGAAGAGACTGTCTTACGGTGAACTTCTAGAGTTTTCAGGGGCTACCGTAAATTACGGTAGACACCGTAATTTACGGTGGACCCCTGACTTCTCTGTTTGTTCCTTCTTTCCATCCTTGTATGACCCGTTCTACTCCCTTCCATCCGAAGCAGCGTTTTCTCCACATTTTAAGCTCCAAACACACCTGAAACATGAACAACTGTAGTCATCTAATTCAAGACAATTACATGATCAAATGAGGGATAAACTTGTCTTTTAACACCATTAAGGGTTGTCCTATGGACGACCCGTCACATCCCCACACTTAACCGTTGCTTGTCCCAAGCAACCCATTAAAAACCATTTTCAACTACATAAGCGATCAACATAAATCAAGCATAACATGTTATCCTTTTACTAACCCTTTCTCAACACCCAAACAACACTCCCCTCACTATATCTCTCCTCTTGGTGACAAGAAAACACTAGCAAAGATAAGCTAGCCACACACAAAACAAATGGGTGGTTGCACAACTATATGCTTGTACCTAAATTGGTCCTCCACCTAAAAGGTGCCAAAACATGAATGCAAATCAAAGAGACTTGAAGGTTGTAACGTGGCTAGGCGTACGGGTAGGAAATGGAAATATATATGTGGTAGCAAATGATTTAACCCGGTCTTTTATTACATATCAATCAGATAAAACATAAGCAACTATATACAACTAACTCATGCATCATCATTTTCTTTTTCTTGTTTTTTTTCTTTTTTTTTTTCATTGCTTTTTCACTTTTTTCTTCTTTTCCTTTTCTCTTTTCTTTCTAAAAAAATATTTTTTTTCTTCTCTTTTTTTTTTTTTTTTTTTTAGACTAACATTAAACAAACATAACATAAATAAATGAAACTAGAACAGATTACTAGCAATACAAGACCGGGTCAAACTTGGTAATTTTTGGGGACTAGGCTTGGGTTAACAATTGATTGGCTTTCAAACTCAAAGTGGGCTACTAAAAGGTCCAAACCCCCGCTCCTCTCACTACCTTGCTCATCTATACAATTTATGAGGTCCAACCCCCCAAATCCCACACTCACACACACTCTGACGAAGCTACCTAAATGCTCTTATCCTTTCCACATTCATGTTTAACTAAGGCCTCAAACCATATTCAAGCACAAGTTCTAATGCACCCCCACCCATTGCCACTTTCATCAAAGACAAGCATTATTGATATACAAGTGTGGCTTCAACTCTCACCAAGAACGAAGGGTATTAAAGGCTGCCGGTGTGTCACTCGGAGATAGTCCAAAGTGTTCAAATTCTCACAATGTTTCGCTTGATTTAAAAAATTTCAATTTCAAAGACACTTAAAATTTTCCTCCCATCCCCACACTTGGGATACATTGACCCCAATGTATGGTCTTGAAAGGAATTGATCGCTAAAAACCCATTCAATATCAACCAAAAGCTTAAAATCTCAAACCCCAACCTTCTTTTTGATCTTTTTCATTTTATATATATATATATATATATATATATATATATATATATATATATATATATATATATATATATATATATATATATATTAATTAATAAAAACACAACCAACCCACACAACCCAACACAACAAACATCTAACACCACCCATCCACCAAACCATAAACAGAACAAACAAATATCCACAACATATACAAAAAAAAGGAAGGAACACGACCTGACTAGTAGTACCGCGGCTGAGGAGGCCCAAAAATGGAAGACATCATATCATTCCATTCTCCGAAAGCAAACGCGCCGCTACCACTTCCACTTCCTCCTTGTTGTGAAGCTCCATGTTGTTGGTCTTGACGAGGGTCCGTCCATTGCGAATGGTGGAGCGGCGGCGTTGGATACGAAACACTACCATCATAAGGTGGTAGAGACGCATAATCCACCGGAGGTGGATCCACAACCACGGGCCGCCCCGCATGCCAATCCGCATGCATCCGTCGGGCTTGATCATCATTGTACCTGTTGTTCATCTCTTGCTCAAAAGAATATGCATGTGTGCAGTTCCACAACTCCTGTCGGTCAAAATTATACTTCAATGCCCGCTCCATACTAGCCCCCATCCATGTCTGATGATCGAAAAAGGTACGCTCAGACCCCGACCAGGTGTCAAAAACCGATGCCGGTGGACGTTGGTTTTCGATGATTTCTTGCATAGTTCCATCATATGCCCAGTTTGGCTCGTACAAGCGCTCCGTATAGTCGAAGAAACCACCACCATGTCCCCGACTTGGGCCCCCTTGGCCCACATCCATATGCTCACCATGTGGTTCATCTGCGTAATCTTCATCCCCACTCGGGGGCTCATCTTCGCTATCGGTCTCATCTTCTTCGCCCGGTAATAGTGCCCTTGCATCAACCTTCAAAGCTATCCATCTTTGCCCTTCTGACTTAAGCTTGTGGTACCTTTCCGACTCATCGTAGGTCCATCCAACACCCATCCTCCGTATATCAAATGGCTTGTGCCTTTTTTGTGCTCCCCTATCCTCCGGTGTAATAGCCTTGAACATTTTAAGAAAACCCGTGATTATCCGACAATACGGAATAATATTTCTTCCCACTTTATTCCAGCATATCCACACATTGTTCATCACCAAATACCGGAAGGGAAAACGGGGTGACTCGTTAAGCAAAGAATAGAGAATGGGCACTTCAGGAAACCTAACTTCTTGTTTGTCCCCTCTCCGCGGGATCACATTGTAAACGCAAATCATAAGCAATAACTTCGCCTCAATTTTCAAATTTTTTCTATAAAGCGTGCCATGGAAAGTGCCCGGTAAAATAACGCTACCAACATGTCGTTCCATCTTGGATGAGCTTCCGGCTTGAGAAGTAAATCGTCGATACTTGGAATCATATAATCACGTGCGGGCAAGCTATCATACTTTGCCAACCTCCTCAACGTATCAAATGACATCTCCACATCAATACCATTCACGGTGCCAGTAAGCTTCATTTGTTGCGGCTTGTTATATCTGTTACATTTTAAGTAGCCATCCACTCTTGAATTTCATTCATGAACAGGTTTTTGTTATCCTTATCGTAACAATTTAACGCTGCCTCCCATCCCAAAGCATGAAATCTAGCAAACACGTTGAAAGGACCAAACTCCACTTCCTTAACCTTTTTTTCACAAATGAACGCAACCGCTTTTTCCTTCAAACGATTGATACGGTCATTGAGCAATGTTGGTTGCCATTCTATCGGTTTGTCATCTAGTGGACCCGCTTCCTAATTTGGTTTGTCCCCTGGACCCAACTCTATCTCTTCCTCTTCATCGCTATCATCATCTCTTCCAAGGTACCTCCGCTTCTTTGGTTGACTCTCATCTGGCTGGCTTGATGATCCAGCATGCTCTTTTCCTTTTCAACCCATGTTTCTACACACATTGCAAACAAAGCAACCAAACAAAGATACTAAAAATCAGTTCCTTTTTTTCCAAAACATCCCCACACGTGCTTGCTACTATGGTTGTAGATGCTAGAGAATATAAAATCTCATATGTTATTTTCACAAAATTTGGGCATGGTGCCTCCACAATGTAGAGGTTCCCAAAAGTTCACAACTTTAATACCAATCTTACATCTACATCCATAACCATCTTCCAAATAACAAGTTTTCATGACCAAAATAAAAACAAGCAAGTGTATGAACAAGTAGCAACAATAACCTTCAATCTTCACAATGCATCATCAAAATAAAGTAAAAAGCATCACATACCTTGAATTAAGATGCTAGAACACAAGAAAATCAAAAGCTTCAAAAACCCCCAAAAATTTCTTCACCTAGGCTTTGTCAATCGGCCAAGGAAACAAGGTTTTCTTGCAAATCTCTTCCCACAATCAAAAAGTTCGTGAAAATTCAGTCAAGATACACCCAAAATTCATTTGATTTGACCAAGAATTGAAGAAGTTATGGAGATTTGAAGGTTTGAATGGTTGTGGGGTTTGTGAGATTTTGTGGGGAAGATGAAAGTGATAGATGATGTTGTGTGGATGAAATGAGTATTAAAATTCGCTGATATTTTTATTTCAATTTTTTTTTTTTTAAAAACTGCACATAATCGCATAACCTGCCAAGGACTACCGTAAATTACGGTAGATACCGTAAGTTACGGTAGGCCTGACATAAATGTTCCACCGTATGGCAGTAGTTTTGTACCGTAAAGGGGTAAAATCTCCTAAGACTACCATAAATTACGGTGGATACCGTAAATTACGGTATGCCTGGGAGATTTTACCTCACCCAAAACTTGCAAATATATTTTTTTTATTATTTTTTTATTATTTTTATTATTTTTTTTTTTTTTATTTATATATGGAAAAGTTACCCTACCCCCTCGAAAAACCCGTGTTGTCCTCAACACGATGCTAGAACTATTCATACGAACGTCCCCACACTTGTTTAAAACACGAGCTTCAAGCGAATAGGATAATTGCACAAATAAACAAAACAAACAAAATAAAATACTATCTATGTACACTACTAAACCTGGGCCTCACATGGTTGTTCATCATCTACCGGGCGTAAAATGTAGCCCGCTTTGCCAAGCTCTAAGTTATTGATGTCATTTTCTTCCAAGTATGGATTTAACCGATGTCCATTCACTGTTTGTTGCTTGTTGGTATGCTCATCGTGAATATCCACATCACCAAATTGACCGACTCGCCGAATGACATACGGGCCCATCCATTTGCTTTTCAACTTGCCCGTAAACATCTTTAATCGCGAGTTGTACAACCACACTTTTTGACCCACTTAAAATGTCTTCTTTTTCAACTTCATCATGGACCTTTTTAAGTTTATCCTTGTAAGCCGATGCGCACTCATAAGCTTCATCTCGAATTTCTTCTATTTCACTTAGTTGCAACTTTCGCATCTTTCCCACTTCATCATAGTCCGCATTCACCGTCTTTATTGCCCAATGTGCCCGATGAGCTAACTCTATTGGTAAGTGACAACCCTTTCCATACACCATCTGGTAAGGTGTGGTACCAATTGGAGTTTTGTAGGTCGTCCGGTATGCCCACAATGCATCATCAAGTTTACTAGACCAATCCTTCCTATCTGTTCGAACCGTCTTCATGAGAATCTCTTTAATTTGATGGTTGGACACTTCGACTTGTCCACTAGTTTGTGGATGGTATGGTGTAGCAATCCGGTGGTTCACGCTATACCGCTTCAACAGTTTTCCGAAATTGAAATTCTTGAAATGCGACCCACCATCACTAATGATAACTCTCGGAATACCAAATCGGGCAAAGATGTTGGATTGAATAAATTTACAAACAACCGAATGATCATTTGTTCTTGTTGCAATAGCTTCAATCCACTTCGAGACATAGTCCACCGCCACTAAAATGTACAAGAACCCATTGGAATTCGGGAAGGGACCCATGAAGTTAATGCCCCACACATCAAATATCTCAACAACTAAAATCAGTTGCAAAGGCATTTCGTCTCTCTTTGAAATACTTCCCAATCTTTGGCAATTGACACAATTCCTTGCGAACTCACATGCATCTTTGAAAATTGTGGGCCAATAAAACCCACACGAGAGAACTCGGTAACCCGTTTTATGCCCTCTAAAATGACCTCCACAAGCGGATGAGTGGGCAAGAGTCAAAATCTCTAAAACCTCCGTTTCGGGCACACACCTCCGAATGAAAGGTCTGGCTCATCCTAAATATATTGCTTCACTTGAACCATAAATTGTTGTCTTCTCTTCTTGGTCCAATGATTTGGGATGGCACCCGTGGCTAAGTAATTCACATAATGTGCATACCACGGTGCACCCAAAGTGGATACGGCTAGTAGTTGCTCATCGGGAAACCTTTCGTTTATCTCGCGCGAATCATCAATCCCCTCCACCGGAATTCGAGACAAGTGATCCGCCACTACGTTTTCACTTCCTTTCTTGTCTCGAATTTCGAGATCAAATTCTTGTAACAGTAACACCCAACGGATCAAACGTGGCTTCGCATCTTTTTTCTCCATCAAGTATCGGACCGCACTATGATCCGAGTACACAACCATGTTGCTCCCCCAAATGTAAGAACGGAACATATCCAAAGCATACACTACTGCTAATAACTCCTTTTCGGTTGTGGTGTAATTCAGTTGTGCTTCGGATAACGTCTTGCTTGCATAGTAAACTACCACCGGCTTCTTATCGATTCTTTGACCCAAAACTGCACCAATTGTAGTGTCGCTTGCCTCACACATGATTTCAAATGGCTTTGTCCAATCCGGTGGTTGCAAGATGGGAGCTTTCACCAAATGTTCCTTCAAAACAGTAAATGCTTGCAAACACTCATTAGTAAATCAAATGGGACATCCTTTAACAACAAATTACATAAAGGTTTTGTAATCACACTAAAACCTTTAATAAAACGTCTATAAAATCCCGCATGTCCCAAAAATGACCTTACCCCTTTCACATTTTTCGGTGGAGGCAAAGATGATATTACCCGTATTTTTGCCTTGTCCACTTCCATACCCCTCTCTGAAATCACGTGACCTAACACAATAGCCTCTTGCACCATGAAATGACTTTTCTCCCAACTAAGCACCAAATTTTTCTCAACACATCTTTTTAAAACTTTTTGTAATTTGTTAAAAACTAGTGCCAAAAATTGAGAAGTCATCCATAAACACTTCAAACGACTCTCCAACCATGTCCGAGAAAATACTCATCATACATCGTTGGAAAGTTGCCGGTGCATTACACAAGCCAAATGGCACTCGCCGAAAGGCAAAAGTGCCATATGGGCAAGTGAAAGTGGTCTTGTGTTGGTCATCCAGGTGTATTGCGATTTGATTGTAACCCGAATACCCGTCTAAAAAACAGTAATATTTTTGACCCGATAATTTTTCAATGATTTGGTCAATAAAAGGTAGCGGGAAATGGTCCTTAGAAGTGGTGGCATTCAATTTGCGATAATCAATACACACTCGCCACCCGATGATCGGTCGGGTGGCTATTTGTTCACCACTTTCGTCCTTGATTACTTGAATACCGGCCTTCTTAGGCACAACTTGGGTAGGACTTACCCAAGCACTATCCAAAATAGGATAGATAATTCCTGCATCCAACCATTTAATTACCTCTTTCTTTACCACTTCCCTTAGGTTCGGATTCAATCTTCGTTGTGCTTCTCTTGTTGGTTTTGCATCTTCGGTGGTGATAATCTTATGCATGACTATTGATGGACTAATGGCTTTTAAGTCGGTAATCGTCCATCCGATCGCTCCTTTGTTTTCTTTCAAGACTTCCAATAGAGCTTGCTCTTGTGCCATCTCTAAATTAGAAGCAATAATGACCGGTAGAGTGTCATTATCCCCTAAAAATGTGTACTTCAAATGGCTTGGTAAGTCTTTGAGCTCCAACCTTGGTGGTTCTTCCAATGATGGCTTAGTACCCGAATTTATTTCCACCGACAAATTTTCAACTTGATGGGTCCATGGCGGTCGACCCTCTTTCAATGCCATAGCATCTTGTTTCTCCTCTTCAACCCGTAATGCACAAGCATGTACCTGTTCAGAAAAATCACACACGCACATATCCATACTATCTTCCTCATACTCGTGCGGGTTGCATCCATCGACTAAATCTGTCATAAAACACTCATCAACACCAATAGAGTTAGAATTGTTAGTAAAAACATTCAATTCATTTTTGATTTCCAAAAGTCATGTCGACCTTACCAAATCTACAATCGATTATGGCATGCGCGATACTCAAAAATGGTCGACCCAAAATAACATTTTGTTGTTGTTTCGGGTCCGCAGATGAGTAGTCTAAGACTAAAAAGTCAACCGGGTAATAAAACTCATCAATTTTCACTATAACATTTTGAACCATCCCCCGAGGTAGCTTATGAGACAAATCGGCCAAAACAACCGTTGTCTCTACCCTTGCTAATGGACCAAAATCGTATTGGTCATATAAACCCCCCGGTAAAATGCTCACCCCGGCTCCAAGATCTAGTAACGCCCTTGCCATTTGAAAGTTACCAACTTGTATATTTATCAATGGCGTGCCTGGATCTTGGAGCTTAGGGGGAAGCTCTCCATTCAATACCGCACTCACTTGCCCGGTTAAGTTTGCCCGCTTAGGCATCTTTTTCTTTTGTTGCCTTTTTTGTATGCATAATTCTTTCAAAAATTTAGAATAGGCGGGCACTTGTTTTATTGCATCAAGTAATGGAAGGTTGATTTTAACTTGTTTAAAAATGTCCCACAAATCCTCTTTTTGAGGACCCTTTGATGAAATAAATTTTCATTCAACCCCGGTTTTTTAACATTCATCTTTTTTATCTTTTTCATTTTCATTCAACCCCGGTTTTTTAACATTTGACTCTTTAGACACAACCGGTGACACTTCGTCATCTTCACTTTCAATACCCGTTATGTCCTCAACCACCCCTTCAACTAAATCTGGTGACAAATTGGCTTTAAAGTCTTTGCCACTTCTTAACACACTAACATGATTAATATTAACATTATTACGAGATGAACTATGAGAAGGGTTTACCTTAGTGTCGCTTGGTAATTGACCTTTACCTTTCTTTAGATCCGCCACTTCGGTTGCAAGTTGACCTATTTGGGTGGTCAAAGAGTGAATGGCTTTATCGCGGACTTCATCTTTTTGCATGCGAACTTCATCAAGTTGATTCCTCCTTTGCATGTCTTGTTGCATTGCCTTTAGCATCTCCATGACTTCATTCCCGCTTGAAGTGGCTTGACCCGAGGACCCACCAAGCTCTTGACCCGTTTGATATGGCCTTTGGAACCCTTGAGTGTTCCCACCTCGATAAGCACCTTGATTATTAAATGGTTGACGCGGAACAAAGTTATTTTGATTTCCTTGAAAGTTTGGGTTAGCTTGGTTAGCCGGGTTCCCATACCGAAAGTTTGGGTGGTTTCGCAACCCGGGGTGGTATGTATTCGAATTCATGTTATAATTTCTACCACCCCCTCCTTGGCCATGTAATGCATTCACCTCCTCATATTGTTCACCACTACTTTGGCAATTTTCAGCTGCATGCCCCAATTCATTGCAAATTGCACACACATTGTACACTTGATTAGTGGTTTGCACTTCCCCATCTTCTACCGCATGCACCGGTGCTCTTTGAGTAATCACATGTCTTGCTTTCCGGGCCGATTAGGCTTTTCTTTTCTATGTGACCGACATTTCTTCTAAAAACGGCCAATCCTCCTCTTCATAATTAGTGCCAAAAGTGCCATTTGTAATTGACATCAATTGGTTAGCACTTTCATCCGTCAATCCCTCATGAAAAGCATTCAAAAGTTCCCAAATATCAATTCCATGATGAGGGCAGTTCTTTATCATCATGTTAAACCGCTCGAAGGCTTCATGGAACATTTCTCCAGATTGTTGTTGGAAACTTCTTAAACTTCTCCTTGCATCATTTGTCTTTTGAGCCGTGAAAAACTCTTCTAAGAACATTTGTTGCATTTCAGCCCAAGTGTAGATTGATGCGGATGGCAAAGTGTAAAACCATCTTTTAGCTTTATCTTCCAACGAAAATTGAAACAGCACCAACTTTACCTCATCTGAAGTAAACCCTCGGCCCCCAATTGTGTTGCAAATTGAATCATAAGCCTCAAGGTGGAAGTACGGTTCTTTAGTGGCCAACCCCTTGAATTTCGGTAAACTTTGTAAGGAATTGGTCCTTACCTCAAATGTTCTCCCTTGTTGATTTTGCGGAATTACGACGGGAGATGGGTTGTTGGTGATGACCCGCTTGAAATGAGCTTCTACTCCCCTCACTATTTCCCGGTTGTGTCTCCTCGGAACACCCATAGGTATTCTCGGTGGTACACCCAGTGGTCTTAGAAATTGCCTCGGGGGTGGACGCGGTGGAGCCCCTTGCTGAAATGGAGGCATTTGTTGAAGTGGAGGTCGTCTTTGAGGTGGCATCCGTTGTGCCATTGGCGGTCTCACAAGTTTCGGGTGTGTTTGGTTCACCGGTTGCCCTTGATCATGATATAATCCCCCTTGTGTACCCGCTTGGGTTCTATCTCCCGTTAGCTCATAGTCGTCATACCCCTCGTACCCGTAGTCAAACCCATCATCATAATCAACATAACCCCTACCTTGTACACCAACACCCACTTGCTTTTGAAATCCTAATTGGTAACTGTGTTATGGTTTGATGATAGTATGGACAACGGTGGAGCATGGTTGAAATTGATGTTGTGGTGGTACTTGGTTAGTAGAAGATGATTGGCCGGAGGTCGGGAAGAAAGTTGAAAATGGTAGAAACGCTGATGAGGAATCATAAGTGAAGGTGTGTTCAGGTTGGGTACTTGAAGGTAATGTGGTGTTGGTTGGATGGATCACTTGGGATGGTGTAGGATTGGTAGTATTTGGTGGAGGTGTGGATGGTGTTGTTTGACCCGTTGTGGGAAGTGGTGGTTCCATTGTGTTGGTTGGTGTAGTTGGTGTTGTAGGTGCTATTGGTGAACCACGTATTTGTTTTGTAGTGTAAGACTCTGTTTCTACGAGCAGCTCGTTCAATTTATGGATCAAACACTAATGGTGATGTTGCGCGCGAGTTCCTCGTATGCATACACCTGTAAAACCTGCACACTATGCACAACCAGCGTAAACCAGAAAAATAACAACTGAACTAAAAAAAACACACGTTGCGCACTACTCCCCGGCAACGGCGCCAAAATTTGACGTATTGTCGTAGTCACATGCAAATTTAATCCAGTTACTACTAAATAGATAGTGGTAAGTGGGTATCGAACACAGGGAGTTTGTGGAAAATGTGTTGATTCTATAGCCTTGTGAATTAACTACAATTAATCTAATATACAGAAATTAAAATTCAAGAGTTGATTGTTTTGGTTTTAAGAACTAATTCACGTACTAATTGCAAAGCAAAATTGGATTGTTAATCAGATTATGAGAGAATGACCATCTTAGGTTCCGGTTTCCTTTAAGAATTGTGCATAATTCCAACTAGAAAGAGTTACATAGACATAACTCATACATAAACATTTGTTGTGATAAAAGGAAACAAAGTACTTGGATTATATTAACACGAGGTTGTTTCCCGATGATCAATTAATCAATATCCAACCCTAACCCTTCCCGTGATATCTTGATTGTCAACGACACCAAGAACGTACGATTTAGACTAGAATTGAAACATAAATTAACAAGCTACAAACAAACATTCATACACCATGATAAGCATATCAAACACACCAAGGTTATCATTCTAGAAATAAAGGAAAACACATAAGAGTCATAATAGAAACCTTCACCTAAGATGATCACCGAAAGTTTAGCCGGACATGGCTTGGTGAATCATCATACCAACAAAATCAATGTTCATAAGCATCAAAGTACAAACCGAATTGTTTAGAAATGTTCCCAATCACTATCCACATCCAAAATCACCCAGAAACTGCATAGAAACGTCTCCAATGATGAATGACATGAAAAGAACCATGAAGACGGTTTTAATTGGGCAGTTACGCCTTCCTCGCTGGCTCTACCGTAATTTACGGTACCTACCGTAAATTACGGTGGACTTCAAAGTGCTACGCTGGGAAGAGACTGTCTTACGGTGAAATTCTAGAGTTTTCAGGGGCTACCGTAAATTACGGTAGACACCGTAATTTAGGGTGGAACCCTGACTTCTCTCGTTTGTTCCTTCATTCCATCCTCGTATGACCCGTTCTACTCCCTTCCATCCGAAGCAGCGTTTTCTCCACATTTTAAGCTCCAAACACACCTGAAACATGAACAACTGTAGTCATCTAATTCAAGACAATTACACGATCAAATGAGGGATAAACTTGTCTTTTAACACCATTAAGGGTTGTCCTATGGACCACCCGTCAATAAGCACCAACAACTGAATTACTCATGATAATTAATTTTTATTTAGAAAGCAACAATTTTGTTTTAGCAGTAATCGATTAAACAAATCAAAGCTGATAGATCAATTGATTTGGATCAATGAGCACCAAGCTCTGATACCACCTATGAATCCAAGGATCATTCAGGAATTATCAGGTTTGATTTGAAAAGTATTGATCGTGGAATTATCAACACTTGTTGTTTAAGACATTATCAAACTAGAAATCAATCAAACAATAGAACAAACAAATATAAGAATAATCAAACCACGAGTGTTAACGAATGATGATCGTAATGCTTTCTTGTTGCTATTGATGTTTTGATGTAAATGTTGCTTATGTTGCTTGATCGTATATTGATCGTCTCTCTACATCTGATCTTGATCTCATGTTATATAGAGATCTTACTTTATTCTGTTTCTAATCCATTGCTAATCTTTCGCTAACTTGTTGCTATAATTCAGCTAACTATAGTTATCTGAATCTTCGCCATATTTATCGGCATAGGAGTTCGAGATTTACAATGAAATAAATACATATAATGTTGTTGATGTAACGTGAAATATTCGCTTGAAATATATGTCTTCCATCGCCATTAATGTTGTTATAGATATATATGTATATATGTATATATATATGTATCTATATATGTATATATATCCATATATATTATATATATATGTGTGTGTAACAACTTTAGTTGAATTTTAATTTATCTTAAATAAGTTAGGTAAAAATTAAAAACAAAAATAAGACACGTACACTAAGTTATTTTGAAATTATATAAATTGAAATCAAAATGCTTATATTAACTACTTATGAAACTATAAAAATAATATGATCTTCTAAATACTATTTAATACATTACTTATAGGTTAGTTGCATGCAATATCATTAAAACTATAATTTTTACACCGGGCGTTGCGGCGGAATAACATGATTCAAAAAACTTGATACTTTGTGTTTTTATATTCGGTGAGTTGAGAATTAAAAAACGTGAAACATGCAAGTAGAGAATAGTTCTAAGTTCTACGGAACATAAATGAACTAAAAATTCCATCTTTGTTTTAGTTATCAGTTATCACTTCCACCTTCAACAATCTTCAAATTTTGTGTCAAGTTCCTTCCGTGCAGCTCCACCTTGAGTGAAATGAAACAATTAGATTTTTATTCAAAACTTGATAGAAATGAACCCGAAAAAAACTGAAAAAACATATTATACGTGACATGTGTTATTAAAAAATTAATGCTCTAAACTATTGGATCTCTTAGATGACCCTCACTTCTAGCTTGAGAAACAAATGTTGTTAACGTAATTAAAATAGTCATTATTTATATGTCTTTATTAAATGTTCTTTGTTATTTGTGTCCACGAATGTACTGATGTGTTTGATGCATGATATCATGCATATAGTAGTATCACGTAGTAGTGATTATAAGGAGTCATGTAGTCGTGGGTTTGTGGTCAGTTATGGAGTCATGGGTCTGCAGTCTTTACAAGTATTTTGTATTTCAAAAGTTCAATGAACAAGAAAAGAGTGTTTCCAAGTTGTATACGAAATTACGAATTACAAAGAGAGAGTGAGGATAGAGAGATCTCTGTACCAACATCTGGTATCAGAGCTATGTTAGATCGAAGGATTGCGATGGCTACAGTAAATCAGCCAAACGTATCTTCCATGCCGCTGCCGGTGTTCAAAGGTGAGGGGTATGAATTCTAGAGTATAAGGATGAAGACTATACTACTGTCACATGATCTGTGGGATATTGTATCAACTGGGTACAACAGAAACGATGGAGATCGACAGCGGTTTCGCGAGAATCGGAAGAATGATGCTAAAGCTTTGTCACTAATTCAGGAGGCGGTTCATGATGAAGTTTTCTCAGAATTGCAGCAGCAACATCATCATAAGAAGCCTGGACTCTATTAGAAACGGAATTTCAAGGTGATTCGAAGGTGAAAGTTGTGAAACTACAAGGATTGAGACGAGAGTTTGGAACACTTCAAATGAAGGATGGAGTGGCCATTGGAGATTTTCTATCAAAAGTAATGAAGATTGTCAACCAAAAGCGGTCTTATGGTGAATTGAGCTCGGATCAAACAATTGTTGAAAAAGTTCTACGAAGTCTACCAGTCAGATGGGATCATGTTGTAACTGCCATTGAGAAGTCTAAAGATCTCACTCAGTTGTCCTTTGATCAACTGATGGGATCTCTTCAGCGCATGAAACTTGGGTAAACCGGGGTGCAGAAGTTGTAAACGAAGAACAAGCTCTCCAAGCTACAATTCAAGATGAAGACCGATCTCAGTTGTCTCGAGGTCGAGGTCGAGGTCGAGGTAGAGGTGCCATGCGTAGTAGAGGTCGTGGCCGAGGAAGAAGTTTTGGAAGGGGACGAGTGCAGTGTTATAACTACAATAAGTTTGGACGCGTCAGGGCTGACTTTTGGAATGAACCACAGGCTCAAGCAGCAATGGAAACCGAAGACGAAGATGAAGAATATCGATTGTTTATGGCAATTGGAAGTGATGAAAGTGGAAAGAACATATGGTTCCTGGATAGTGGATGTTCAAATCACATGACTAGTCAGAAAGGACTCTTCATATCTGTGGCATCTCAGATTTGGGCACTTGCATGAGAAAGGTTTACGAATGTTGAATGAAAAGAATATGGTTCACGGGCTATCACCAATTCAGGCCTGGCCGATCTTTGAAGCTGCATGAAGGGCAAGCAAACAAGAAAACCATTTCATGTATCTGAGTGGAGAGCAACTAACGTGTTGCATTTAGTACATGCTGATCTTTGTGGACCTATGTCCATAAAATCATTGGGTGGAAGTTTATATTTTCTTTTGCTCACTGATGACTTTAGTCGAATGTCTTGGATCTACTATATTGCCTCTAAATCAGAAGCATTCAGAAAATTCAAATTATTTAAGACTAAAGTTGAGACTGAAACAAGTGGAAAGATTAAGGCTTTAAGAACGAATAGAGGAGGTCAGTTCCTATCAAATGAATTTAATTCCTTCTGTGCAGAACATGGAATTAACAAGGCCTTGACTGCACCTTACACTCCTGAACAGAATAGAGTCGCCAAGCGCAAGAATAGAACCATAGTTGAGATGATACGGAGTATGTTAGAAGGAAAGAATCTAAGCAAAGTATTCTGGGGAGAAGCTGCTGCTACAACCGTGTATGTGCTAAATTGATCTCCAACTAAAGCCTTGGAACATCAAACTCCCTATGAAGTTTGGTATGGGAGAAAGCCATCCGTGAGGCATTTGAAAGTGTTTGGGAGTGTTAGGTATGTCATGACCCTAAAGCAACTGAGGAAGAAACTCGATACAAAGTCTAATAGGTGTGTGTTCATGGGATACTATGCTAATTCAAAAGCATATCGGTTGTTCGATCTTGAAAAAAAGAAAATTGTGATTTGCAGAGATGTAACTTTTGATGAGATGTCAAAATGGAAAAGTTATGGTCAAGACAGTGATGGGATACCACTGTACAGTGTCCATGTTACAAGAACTGATGATGACAATTCAACAAGTAATAGTACAAGCAACAGTGAAGCTACCAGTAGTATAAGGACCAGCAATGTACCTACTTGTACCAACCAATTGCATGATGAATTTGGTGGGTCCTCTGGTGGGTCCACTTCCTCCACAGAGATCTCTCCCTTACGAATGAGGACACTAGGTGACTTGTATGAGAATACTGAAGAAGTGGACCCGGTTGAATACACATGCTAATTTGCTTTATCATTGGTAGAGCCGACCACTTTCAAAGATGCATCCACAAGTGAGGCCTGGATCAAAGCTATGAAGGATGAGATAGCATCGCTTGAAAAGCATGGAACATGGTCTCTTACGGATCTTCCTGCTAACAAACAACCCATAGGTCTAAAGTGGGTGTTTAAACTAAAAACTGATGCAACCGGTAATATCACACGTCACAAAGCTCTACTAGTTGTCAAAGGGTATGTCCAAGAATATGGAATTGATTTTGAGGAGACTTTCTCTCCGGTGGCTCGATTTGAGACCATTCGTCTCTATTGTCTTTAGCGCCACAAAAAGGATGGTTGGTACATCAACTTGATGTAAAAACAGCCTTTTTGAATGGGTGTATTCAGGAGGAAGTGTATGTATCGCAGACACCCGGATTCGAGATTAAAGGAAGTGAAGACAAAGTATATCGACTTCACAAAGCTCTCTATGGGCTGAAACAAGCCCCAAGAGCCTGGTACAGCAGGATCGATGATTTTCTAATACACAATGGGTATGAAAGGAGTTTAAATGAGCCTACTATGTATACGAAGAAGAAGGAAGTTTATTGTTATATGCTTGTATGTAGACGACATCATCTACACGCAGACATGTTAATGGAATTCAAGGAGCGGATGGTTAAAGAATTTGAGATGCCTGACATTGGTATGTTACACTATTATCTTGGGTTAGAAGTTGAACAACGAGAAGATGGAATTTTTCTTTCTCAGCGAAAGTATGCCGAGAATTTGTTGCAGAAATTTGGAATGTCGAACTGTAAAGTAGCTAGTACACCAATGAATGTTGAAGATTGTTTTCAAGCTAATGATGGAAGTGGTGCTGCAGATGGTTATAAATATCGAAGTCTTATCGGTGGTTTGATCTAGTTAACGCATACTCGTCCCGATATAATGTTCTCAGATGGGGTCCTCTCACGTTTTATGCAAAATTCATCCTAAGTTCACTTTGGTGCAGGAAAAAGGATTCTTAGATTCTTGGTTGGAACTCTTGATCTTAGGTTAATGTACAAGAAAGGACGCGAACTGATGCTCTCAGGATTCACCGATGGCGACTGGGC
Organism: Flaveria sonorensis; assembly: GCA_025506505.1. Classification (NCBI taxonomy): domain Eukaryota; kingdom Viridiplantae; phylum Streptophyta; class Magnoliopsida; order Asterales; family Asteraceae; genus Flaveria; species Flaveria sonorensis. The sequence continues at coordinate 19,637 of JACCIY010001516.1, read as the reverse complement.
TGGATCATCCAATGATATGAAAAGCGTGTCTGCCAATGTGTTCTTTCTTGGATCAGCAGCTGTTTCATGGAGCTCTAAGAAACAAGCAGTGGTCGCTCTCTCTACAACTGCCGGTGCCTGTTAGGTTGTCTGGCTTCGTAAAATGCTAATTGAACTTCATGAGAAACAAGTCCAGCCAACAACAATTATGTGTGGTAATCTTCTTAACAAAGAATCAAGGATTTCACAGTAGAACAAAACATATCAGCATTAAATACCACTACATCAGGTCATTGGTTGAAGGAAAAGAAATTGAACTTCATTCCTGTGATTCGGGTAACCAAGTTGCAGACATTCTAACGAAGGCCTTGGGCGCAGAACAATTCACGTACTTGCGAGCTAAGCTGGGGATTCAGACTATTTGTATTATGGGGAGGTGTTAAAATAATTAAAATAGTCTTTATTTATATGTCTTTATTTTATGTTCTTTGTTATTATGTCCACGTATGTACTGATGTGTATGATGCATGATATCATGCATACAGTAGTATCACGTAGTAGTGGTTATAAGGAGTCATGTAGTCGTGGGTTTGTGGTCAGTTATGGAGTCATGGGTCTGCAGTCTTCATATGTATTTTGTATTTTCAAAACTTCAATGAACAAGAAAAGAGTGTTTCCAAGTTATATACGAATCACAAAGAAAGGGTGTGAGGATAGAGAGATCTCTGTACCAACAAATGTCGGCATAATAAAACCCCACAGTGATGAGAAGAGAACTTATACCTAAATATGTATGCATAGAAATCATAAGGAAGTGCCACAAAAATATTTGATCGGTGTGGCACAACAACAGAAGGTTAGTGGAGGGCTGGTCACAGCAAAGGAACAGGTTTTTTTAGCTTTTCTAGGCTTTTTTCAACAGAGACGCAGCACATGTTCTTAAATATGACATTGCAAAGTGTGCGAACGGGCAAACTAAACAATTTGTAAGAGTTTCAAAGACAATTCAATGATTAAGTTGTAGGGTTACCTCTTTGGAATACATGGATTATAAGATATGATCTCTTGAATTATAAGACCAAGCCATTGTACCCAACAACGTACATTTACGGTTGCTGTCTTGCTGATGATTGTTCCATAACCATAACTTTTTTTTCTTTAGGGGAACACCATTAAACCACCTTACTTTCCCTTTCTTTCTGTAACAATTCTCTAAACTTTCCTTTTTTTATGAATTCAAATCCTTTAACTTAATTGAGTAATATGAAAATCCTACCACTACTATTCATTACAAAAGTTGCATGATAATTTACATACCAATCTACTGATGTGACTTCTCCATTATGGCCTTCAATCTTAATTGGATCTGCCTGCAATTTGTTAACATGTTCAAAAATATTCATAATGTGTAAATTTGCATTCAAACTGGATACTGCTATGATTTTATATTAACAAATTATCTAAACATGAAAAAAGATGTCATGTAAAATAGTTAGTACCTCTATATATGATGTATATGATATAGAATTTTAATATCAGTTTCAAAATCTTATCTTGCAAATAGGCCTAAGTAACTGGAGATTTAAGATCAATTGTATCTAGAAATCTTATAACACTGCAACAAATTAAATGTTTCAAATGATTAAAATTTGACTCGAAATAAAGCTAGTTGTTATTAAACTTGCAAATAAATTGTAGTGGCCTCTTACATGTTTATAAAGAACTGATACAACATTCATGGAATGAGTCTATAATATGTAATCATTTAGTTAAACAATTCAATAAACTGAAACTGAAAATTCTGAACAATGTGATATATAAGCACCGGGTGAGTTAATTATAATTTCAATTCAATAAAGTTTTTTTAAACCAAAATGGGAAGTGGTTGAACCAAGTGCACTTTAATGTATATGATACAACCTCATCAATGGTTTTTTTTCTGTAAGTTATGTTGTAGAGTCACTCTATCCTTATTCATATATTATCATCCTGAAAATAACATATTCTTCTTGTAATTGCCCTACCTCTTGCACCTCCTTGAAGGCTAAGAACTCAAATGCCTGATCAAAATCAGAAAAATGTAATCTTCAAACTGAATTTTTACTATAGCTTGATTATCCTGTAACAAAAGCAAGATAATAAGCCATGGCTACCATTATAAGACAAATCCACTACTATTGTAAATAAACAAACTTGAATAAAAAATTTAAAAAACACAATCTAAATTCCATTTGTAGTAAGTATCATATGATATCCATATGCTTCCCAGTTTTTGAGACTTGATGTCAAAATTGATTAGTTTATAAAATTTTTCCTTGATAAAACTATCTATTTGCAGAGAGGGTTGTAAAACCTAACAATAAGAACTTAATACTTATACAAAGCATAACCAAATGAAACTATATTATGTCTGATCAAGAAGCCTGCAGTGATGATGGTTTTGGAGTTGAATGTGACGATGATGATTGATGAAGATGAACAATGATAATCGAAGATGAGACAAAGAAAATATAAGGATTTACCCGGAATCAAAAATGAAACAAACAATGAAATCCGACAAAACCAAAACAAAACTCAAGTATTAATTTCACCAAATAAGCAACCGTTAGGTTGTCGGAATCACTACCCCGTCATAGATTATCAGCTCTCGCCCGTCTCTGCCTCCTCGTCACTGATCTTGGCAGATGCTATCACCGACACAACAGCTCTGATCGACTCCGCAGTATCATCTGCAGCAATCGTTAGGTTGTCGGAATAACTAAGAAATCACCGCCACCGGCTGCAGTTCGTCGTCGCCGGTTTTACCTATCAGTCGGTGAAGATGAAGAGCTGTTTTGATGAAAGAGAAAATGGGAAAACAGGTGTCAGCATCAAAGCAGAGGAGGGGATGCGTGGCTTGTTGTGAAGTACCAAAATTACCCTTAAAGCTTTAATGTTCATTTCCCATCACCGAAAATTATAGAGTAATCTAATATATTATTCTCATACGTTTATTTTAGATTTGCATATGTGACCACTTATTTGTGCTTGCATTGGAGCCGATTTTCTTCGTTTTATCTGTTATTTGGTTTATAATTTCGAATCATGAATATTTTTATGTTGTTTGCTTGATAGTTGTTATTAATTATCCATTATCATAAAATAACGTTCACTTTTCGCCATCCACTTTTAGTAAATAGATATTTAACTAAACAACGGAGAACAGTTGATGGTGGTAGTAGGCGGCCATTAGAGCAAATCAAAAGGGGATTTGGTGGTGTTTCACGATTGTTGGATGTGGACGAGAGGTTGTTCAAGAGTTATGTGGGGTAAATAAGAGTGCAAGGTTGTTTTAAACGTTTGTGAAGTAGGTGTACAGTTGAGACGACGCTACAAGGCAAGAGGTGTACATGTATCTTGAATCAGTTTGACATTTTACTTTTAAGATAAGCGTACAATTGAGGTGAGTGCACAAAAGGGTGTGGTATGAATTTTAAAGTTCTTAGGCCGTGGTAAGAAAGTTACGTATATGTGACTCATTTTATCGTCTTTTTCGTTCCTCGAGGTTTATGTTAAAAATTATATATTGACCTTAAATAATAAGATTAAAGGGGCGTTTGGTTCGCGAAATTTGTGGGAATTGCAATTGAAATTGGAATTAGAAAGAATTGCATTTGGAATTCAATATTTTCCAAAGGATTTGGAACTCACGGGAATTGGAATCTATAAAGAGAATTTAAATTCCAAATGTATTTTTAGTGACAAAACACTTATAAAGGAATTAGAATTTATCACCCATTGCAAACCGCCACCACCTCAATGACTATCGATCATCGCCGCTACATACCACCGACCGCCGTCACCGCCGACAATCTACCACGACAATCGGCCGGTGGAAACGGGCCTTTGTTTGTGACGGGTGCGGTTGCCAGCAACTGTCGATTGTCAACAATGGTTATGGCATGATCAATTGTTGGCGGGTTTGGTTTTCGGGGGCAGGACGACAAGCGAGTAGTGAGTGGGGCATCAAATGAACGGTTTTGGGTGATCAAAGGAAATCTGATGTCATGGGCGATGACGATCGCATTTGGAGGTGGTGTTCGGCTGCGGTAGCGGTCGTAGGTGGCAGACGTCTACAGTCGGGGTAGCGGCGGGTGGCAGCGGCGGTCGGGATCTTCGGCGATCGGCCGGCGGCGACAGCAATCGGGCCGCAGCGGTCGGGGGGCGGCGCTCGGGTTAGGCCGCGGCCGGGTTCGGCCGCGGCCGGGTTCGACAGCGGTCGGGTTCGGCGGCGGTGGCGGTCGGGGGCATTGGCGGCAGTTGACGAGGTCGGCAAAGGTCGTCGGTAGCGTCGGTTGGCGGTGAGCAAGGATGGTGGCGGTCGGTGGAGAAGGCGGGGGTCGGTGGGATTTGAAATCCTTTAAAATTTGGAAGGATTTTGAAATCCTTCATTTGAAGGAATTTGAGGGAATTAATTCCAATTCCAATTCCAATTCCTTTCGCAATTAAACACGTTAATAATGGAATTCAAATTCCAATTCCAATGAATTCCTACCAACCAAACACAATGGCCCATGGAATTCAAATTCCAATTTCATCAAATTCCATTGAATTCATGCATACCAAAAGCCCCGTAAGTTTACTCAAATACACTTTAATGTGGTTACTACTAGAAAATATACCTTTAATGACACGCGAATCATAACACACATTGATTTAATAACACACAAAAGTGTGTGTTATAATAAATTGTCATCTCTACTAAAATCTCAATGAATGATGACATGCATTTTTGTGTTTTATTGTTTTATCGTCATAAAAGGAGAAAAAACACAGAGTATGGTTTAGAATAAATGTGTGTCATCTATCCCTGTCATTTTATGTTTTTTAAAACTTCCGCGGGCATTATTAAGTTAACAGTGTGAAAATAAGTACTAGCTATTCCACCCCACCACCATATGGAAGTCACTACCATCATCGAACCCCTTACCCCACCATCGAACCCCTAAACAGCAGCAACAATTGACATTTTAGAAAACCAACATCAATGGCAACAATCGATTGGGGAATTTGTGGGTCCGAATGATTTTTGGCTCAAGTAGTCGGGTACACTACAGTTCATTATGTTGGTTTAACAACTTTTACATTTGAATACCAAAAAAATATACTTACTTGATTTGACAATTAGTAGTCATAAATTTTACACATACTTTAACATTTATTTATATATATCATACATGATCAGCTGCGAACCTTTATTTAAACAACATTTCTGCAAGCGTGCTATTATAGTTTTTCGCAACTACTCTTTCAAATTATACAACTGTTGGGTTTAATGGTATCTTGGTTAGGTGTATTTTATCAAACAATTTTGATAACTTATTAATCGAATTAATAATATATAACGCAGCAGAGTAATAATCAAAATACCATAGTGAACACGACAGGATCTGGTTACAAACGATGTAAATACATAATGATATTAACCTACTGATGAGATATAATATACATTGGTTAATAGATTACCATTTGAGACGGTGAGGGTTCAACGAACGATTGCTAGAAAACGAACGAACACAAACTAGGGTGCATGATAGCCGAGAGTCGGGAAACGCGAGGTTTCGATTGACCGGAAGATGAGCAAAAGGCTGCTTTTATGGTAGCTAAATGAAACTATGAGATGGAGGTTACCTACCTCCTGTTCTTTTCTTGCCATCAAAAATAATAATAACAAAAGCGTTTTGTTTTTCTTTGAAAGTTTTCAATTGGAGATTGACTTTGTTTTAAGTTTCTGTGAGAATTGGGATGTAAATTTGGGTGAAGGATAACTTTTATCTCTAATGATCCCAATTTATGAATTTAATTAATATCAATTTTTTTTCTCAAACCGAAACTCGCGAGTAATAACGTTTAACGCTTAAACGTTCTAATTAAACAACTTATAACTTTATAAATAATTAAACCTAATATAGTTCGTAAATGCTAGTTAATAAAATTAAGTGGACTTTAATGTTCGTTTCCCAAGGTGTAACTCTTATGGGTCATAGCTTGGTTGGTAACGTCAATTAATCGAACTCGTACATATTAAATCCGACAACCTCCCACTTGGACGGTATTCGATTAAATCTTAACGTAGATAGTCAGCGATGCCTAGCAATGCATGGCTCTCCCCAACAAGGTATGACAATTTAAAGACATTAACCAAAACACCTTGTTGTAGCAACTCATTACTATAACAAGACAATAGACTTATGGTATTCAAAGTCATTCATCCTTTCTGTAAAAGACATCAATTGAGTCATTTAAATTAATTCTCATATGGTGCTCAATCATTGTTGTTCTCAATCTAGATTCAAAATGGTCCAATCAAACACACAGTCAGTTTGGGTGAGGCCTCACACTTCACCAGTTTGAATCAACGAGTGCTTCATGATGTCTAACTGTTACATATAATGTAAGAGTACAGAATACCTTATTGATTACATACAACTCCCATTGAACTTCAGAATTACTCCTAACTAAAGCCTTTACAACTGGCAGTTACGCGACAGCGATTGACAGTGATCAAGGAATAACCCTTGGTAAACGAAAGTTCTAGTATGCATCTCAAGTCAAAGGATACTAAATGAGTATACCAATATCAAATCATCTTATAATGAAAATGGTTTGTGGCGAGTTACATCCAATGTCATTCATAATGAGGTCTGTGAATTTAAAAGTCAAATCTTTGAGTTTAAATTCAGAATTGTGCCTACAAGTCTGACCGACCACGGATAATTTAGAATACAATATGCATGGATTAAACGCATTAAAATTGAACACAGTTATAAAATTCATAATTGCATTTAAATTAGTAAATCAAAATAAATTCAAAAGTATAACTGTTAAATGTTCATACATCCAAATACTAAATCAAAATATATACTAGCTAATCTAAGCCCGATCGCATCCCTATGCTGATCATGCTTGTCTTGAGTCATGGGCTTAGTGAACTGGTCTGCTAGGTTTTGATCTATGTCTATTTTGCTTATCACGATGTCTCCCTGTTTCAATATGTCCCATATATGGTGAAACTTTCTTTGAATTTGCTTAACCCTGTGATGAGATCTAGACTCTTTGGCTTGAGCAATAGCACTTGTGTTAGCATAAAATATCTCGATTGGTTGCTGAATACTTGAAACCATATCAAGATCGGCTATGAACTTCTTTATCCAAGCAGCTTCCTTTGCAGCATTTGATGCTGTAATGTATTCTGATTCAGTAGTGGAATCTGTCACCACATTTTGCTTGGAACTTTTCCAAGAGATGGCTCCACCATTCAGTTGAATACAAAACCAGATTGTGAGGGAGAGTCGTCTTGATCAGTTTGGAAACTAGCATCAGTGTAACACCTTACAGTGAGTGTTCTTCAACTCCTCCAAATATTAAGAACATGACTTTAGTTCTTCTCAAGTACTTCAGAATGTTCTTAACTGAAGTCCAGTGGGCAAACCCAGGGTTCTGCTGATAACGACTGGTAATGCTTAAAGCATACGAGACATCGGGTCTAATGCACAGCATAGCATACATGATAGAACCAATCGCTAAAGCATATGGAACCTTTCCATTCATTTAATATCAATGTTCGTTGAAGGAGATTACGAGTTGTTCAACACAGTACCTTTAGTCATAGGTACTCCTCCTTTCTTGGAGTTTTTCATCTTAAAGCGTGTCATCATTTAGTGTATGTATGTGCTTTGACTAACCCCTAGGAGCCGTTTAGACCTATCCCTATAGATCTTGATTCTTAGAGTGTAAGTAGCTTCTCCAAGATCTTTCTTTACAAAACAAGCTCCCAACCATTGTTTAACTTGTTAAGCATAGGGATGTTGTTTCCAATTATTAGTATATCATCCACATACAATATGAGAAATGATATAGTGCTCCCACTAGCCTTTCTATAAACATAAGGCTCATCTTCACTTTTGACAAAACGAATTCAACGATTTCTCTTATCAAAATGAAGAATCCAGCTACGAGATTCATGTTTAAGTCCATAAATAGACTTATTTAGTTTACACACCCTATTTGGATATTTTGGATCAACAAAACCATCAGACTAAACCATATAGAGATATTCAAAGAGATTCCATTTAGAAAAGCGGTTTTGACATCCATTTGTCATATCTCGTAATCATAGTACACGGTATGGCAAGTAATATCCTAATTGATTTTATCATAGCAACGGGTGAGAAGGTTTCATCATATTCAACACCTTGAGTTTGAGTGAAACCCTTTGCAACTTGCCATGCTTTATAGGTGTGTACATTTCCATGCATGTTGGTTTTTCTCTTGAAAATCCACTTTCTCCCTTCTGCCCGTAAACCGTGGGTAGCTCAACAAAGTCCCAGACTTGATTGTTAAGCATAGATTGCATCTTGGCATTCATGCCATCTAGCCATTTCGCAGATTCCGGAGCTGAGATAGCAGACTTATAGTTAGTAGGTTCATCACCAAAATAGCTACTACCAGAACTCGGGACCTTCCAAATTTTAAAGATATATGTTAGGTTCTTTGCAAGATCTATTACATCTGCAAATGCTTGTGTTTATGTCTTAATTGGTAACAACTTCTTGTTGTTCAGATGCACCGACTTCATCAGCGTTTATTTATGGTTCTAGAATTTCTTCAATATCCACGATATTACTTCTAGTTCCTCGATCAAGAAACTGTTTCTCAAGGAAAATGTGCCTTCCTTTTGATGGAAATCATATTTGCATCAGGATGGTAAAAGTAATATCTGCTTCTGTTATAGTATCCAACAATAATAACTTTTTTCCCTCGAGGATCTAGCTTGTCATCAGACTCGCTGGTGACATAAGCATCACATCCTCATACTCTAAGGTAAGACAAATTAGGTTTAGACCCATGCATATCTCATATGGGATTTTTTCTACCTTTTTAGTTGGGGCCAGATTGACAAGTCGAGCGCCAGTCATAAGAGCATAACTCTAAAAGGAGTGAGGTAAGTTAGTTTAACACATCATTGATCAAACCATATTAAGTAGGGTTTGATTTCTTCTCTCACTCACCCATTAAGTTGGGGTGTGCCGGGTGGAATGAACTATGAAATAATTCCACGTTCCTTTAAATGACTAATAAACTCTTGGCTTAGGTATTTTCCACCTCGATCTGATCAAAGTACCTTGATAGTTTACCAAGTTGGTTTTTTACATGGTTTTGAAACTCTTTGAACTTTTCAAAAGTTTCATGTTTATGCTTCATAGGGTAATATAAGCGTATCGACTATAATCATCAATAAAACAACAAATTCTTTCATGATTTCTAGATATGGTTTTAAAAGGACCACATACATCTGAATGTATGAGTGCTAAAAGATACTTGGCCTATTCACTAACATGGGTTAAAGGATCTTTGTGAGTTTATGTAACACCCAGAAATTTTCAAAAAAAAAGAGAAGAAAAGAAAAGAGAAGTATAAAGAAATAAAGGTGAAATAACTCAAGTTAAGGGGTTAAAGTTGTGCAAGAGGCAAACTTTATTATTATGATGTTTAAAAAGAGGGCATGGCCGCCCACTACCTGCTCCACCAACTGCTCGACTGCAAAAGCAAAAGAAAGAAGAACATCAGAGTTTCCATTGGTTTTTAGAGAGAAGAAGAAGAAGATAGACTTGTAGGTAAGCTTTTCATGTTTTTTTGTTTCAGTTGAATTTTCAGCTTTTGGACCGAGTCTTATGTGTTCCTCTGTATTCGATTGTGTGTTTTTGGTGTGTTTAGGTGTTGAACTCCAAGTGCTCTCGAGTTTGGAGGAGTTTTACTCGAATATTGCTGTAGGTGAGTTCTAGGTCCCCGAATTTTCTGTTTTAAACTTGTTTTGGGGCTGAAATACATATAAACTATCATTTTACAACTCACAGTGTGTTGGGACCATATGCTTACCCTGTTTTACGTGGGTGTTTGTGTTTGTGAATGTTTTGACTGAATCATGTGGTTGTATGCTTGTTCTAAGTGCTTAGTATGCTAGATTTGGGCTAAGAATACGTTAGGATGATGAATGGGGACTGAAATTAGTATAAGTTAGAACTGGTAAACTGCCCATGCACCTAACACTTGCCCGTGCGCCTGCATAGTACCCATGCGCCAACTGCCCATGCGCCCAACTGCCCGTGCGTCTGCATAGTACCCATGCGCCCTGCATAGTACCCATGTGCCTGCATAGTACCATGCGCCTAAGTTTTTCCCATGCGCCCAAGTGTTCCCATGCACCCAACTACCGTGCGCCTGCATAGTACCCATACGCCCGCATAGTGCCCATGCGCCTAGTTGACTTAGGATTTTTCTGAAATCTTGGGAAATAGAAATTAATGATTAAGCTATGGAATGTTTTGGTGGTTTATGTTTGTTCATGTTATGCATGTTTGTGGTCTATTATTGATATTCCTTATACGTATTATTACGTGACTTTACATGGTATGTTAATGCTCTTATACGTAAAGTATTATCGTAAAAGAAGCGAAAGATTAAAGATAATGCAAAGTGGAACATAACGAATGAATGAAAGTCTGCAAGAAAATTTAAGAGGTTCACAACTCATTGAAGAGTTGTTAGCTCAACTGTGTGCGATGTGGCGTGCGATCTTGGCTAACCATGAGGGTACACACAGGGGGGTCAGTCTTGGTGACTGATCCATACAAGCGAAACAGGATCCTTGTCGCTTAACCCAAGATGAGGTGGCTTCGTGCCTAATGATGGGGCAAGGCTTATGACAGGATCTAGATAGAAGTGAAATATAATGAAAAAGTGCGAAACGAACGATTATGAACGATGATAAAAGATAATAATGATATTATCAAGATGTATGTATGATGTGTGATCATGAACGAATGTAAAGGAAAGGTTTTTACTAAAAGTAAAGTATTTTATTATTTAAAACTAAAACTCACTCAGCAACGCTGACTTTTATGTATTTTCAGTTGGCTGGTAGCTTGTTGCTGAGGATGGCACGAGGGGTGAAGCTACTTGGCGGGAAAAGACTGGCATCCATTTCATGCACAATAATGATGTTGTTTTGTAATACAACTAAGTGATATTTTGTAATTTTAAACAATGATGTATTACTTGCAAATGTATTTATTAAGCGTGAAATGGTTTTTGATGAATGATTCCGCTGCAATGTTTTATTTACTTAATAAATCTTAATATGTTTTGATAAATGAGGCCAACTGTGGGGTTCCCGGGAACGGGGCCTTACAAGTTGGCATCAGAGCCAAAGTTTAAGAGAAATGGGTAAATATTTTCTAAATCTAAACTTAAACTGAGAATGGTACCGAATGGAGGGATGCCAGCCCAAGTAGCTACGTGCCATCAGGTAATTTATTTTCTTAAGGTTAACTAGTATTATGTGCGCGTGCTATCTGATTTATGTGCTCTTAGTAGATTTGGAAACTGATGTAGTCGGGATAGGAAATGCTGGGGGGATGAAGAGTAAAGTAAGTGGCTAATCACAACTGGCCACTGTAATTAGGGACTTACTATACTTGACATAATCTGAGCTATTACCTTGAATACCGTGTTGGTGTTTGAATCTTATAGTGTTTAGAGGATGGCGGGTGGTAGATCTTCGAAGGCTTCTCGAGGTGTGTATAGGGTGGTCCTGGTGCTAGACCACGTGTCACCAGGAACAAGGCTAAGGCTACTGAGATGGCTCCTGCAGAGCCGAGCTTCATCACCAGGAAGGCGGTGATGAGAGTGCTAATCTGAGAGCCTCTGTGAAAGAGGCAGTTGTGGAGGAAGTTCATCAGGTCATGCAGACGATCCTGCCATCTGTGGTGACGAGGTATTCGTGCTATGAGGGAGGATGAAAAGAAAGAGAAGGAGGAGAGAAGGAGGACCATTAGGAGAGGTTCAGGTGAAGGGGAGCAACAGGAAACGAGATGGTCGTCTCCAGCGACAAAGAGGAAGAGGAAGCGGTGTAGGAAACTGCCAAGGGGTGTAGTTATGGGGCATTTCAAAGATGCAAGCCCCAACTTTTGATGGTAACAGGAATGCTGCTACTGCTCACACGATGGGTAGAGAAATGGAGGCGTGTTGGAGATCAGCGAATGTAGAGAGGATCAAAAGGTGAAGTTTGCTACCCACTCATTGTGGACTCGGCCTTGTGCTGGTGGGACAATATTGTCCAGGCCGAGGGTAGCAGGGCGATTAGGAGAATAAGGTGGAGTGAGTTAAAGAAGATGGTGATCGAGGAGTTTTGTCCTCACAGGGAGCTTGACAAGATTGAGAGAGTTCTTACAGCTGGAGGCGGGGACCATGACACACTAGCAGTATAACTAAGTTCAATGAGATGGCAAGGCTGGTGCGGATCAGGTGACGCCGGTGTCAAAGGAAGATCAAGAGGTAATCCAGGGTTTGCCGGCGGATATCCGCAGGCATATGATCGCTGCCCGGCCGAGTACTTTAGGTCGGGGTTGATCTGGCAGGGAGGTAGTATGATGAGAGAGAGGTGGCAGTGGTAGAGGTGAGTAAAAGGGTGGTGGTGACAGGAACTGGAATGGGAAGCGGTTTGGTCGTGGTGGTTTCACTCCAAATAACAAGGGCAAAGAGTGGAGGATCGAAGGGTAGTAACATCAGGTACCGGAATGAAGGGTGTGGTAAGTGCGAGAAGGAACATACAGGGGAGTGTAAGTGGGGACTGAATCTCTGCTTCTAGTGTGGGAAATCCGGTCATATGGCAGAGAGAGTGTGGGGTTGTAAGATGTTATAACTATGGTGAAAAGGGCATCTGAGCAGGGATGCAAGAGGCCAAGGGCAGAGAGCTTCGGGGTGAAGAAAGGGGTTGAGAAGGAGGGACCAAAGGCAAAAGCCAGAGCATTCATGATGACCTGGGGGAGGCTAGGGTGGACCTCGATGTCGTGTCAGGTACGCTCCTTGTAAACAAACTTATGCCTCTGTATTATTTGATTCTGGTGCTAGTAAGAGTTTTATTTTGTTGCCTTCTATGCTAAGTTGCCTGTTAGGAGTAGAAAGATTGATGAGCCCTTCGACGTAGAAACTGCCATTGGTAAGTCTACCAGGATTTCTGATATGATAGAGATTTGTGACATAGAGTTGGAAGGCTATAGTTCTCTGTTAAATTATTTTTGATGCCCCTAGGCGGATTCGATGTGGTTCTGGGGATGGATTGGTTAGCAGCCTATGAGGTAAATATTATGTGTCGCAAGAGATGATCCAATGACTGGGCCTGATGGGAGTTCGGTGACGTTCTACGATGATCGAGTACTATGGTTCCGAAGGTGATTTCGGTGGTGGTGGCAGAGAAGTGCATGAAACGTGGATGTAGTGCCCTGGCTTATGTGAAGGATGTGGATGTGTCAGTACCATAATTGTCCGTCGTACCAGTTGTGTTGACTTTCCAGAGTGTTCCCAGAAGATTTATCAGGGTGTGCCACGACCAGGAGATCGAGTTCCAGATCAATGATACCTGGTGTCAACCGTTGCCAAGGCACCGTATCGATTGGCTCCATCGGAGATGAAGGAACTGTGGTTCAGTTGCAAGAGTTGTGGACAAAGGGTTCATTTGACGAGTATCCCTCCTTAGGGTGCTCTGGTCTGTTTGTTAAAGAAGAAGGACGGTAGTATGAGAATGCATTGACTACCGTGAGTTAAAAAGTTGACGATGAAGAACGGTATCCACTACCCAGTTGATGACTTGTTTGATCAGCTCCAAGGTGCTAGTTGGTTTCAAGAATAGATCTCCTATCTGGTTACCATCAGATGAAGGTGAAGGAGAAAGGATATCCCCAAAACAGCTTTTCGTACGCGTTGGACACTATGAGTTCCTCGTTATGTCTTTTGGTCTAACTAACACGCCAGCTACCTTTATGAATTTGATGAACCGGGTGTGTCGGCCGATGTTGGATAAATCAGTGATTGTGTTTATCGATGATATCCTGATTTATTCGAAGAGTGAAGAAGAGCATGCCGGGCATATTCGTGAGGTATTGGAGACCACTTAGAAGAGAGAAGCTGTTGCTAAGTTCTCCAAGTGCGCCATCTGGTACGCGAGGTTCAGTTTTTGGGTCACGTGGTAAATTCCGAGGGATCATCGTAGACCCGGCAAAGGTGGAGGCGGTGATGCAATGGAAGACTCCAAAGACGCCATCTGACATCCGTAGTTTCTTGGGTTTGGCGCTGGCTATTAAAGGAGATTCATCAAGAATTTGTTAAGATAGCTCACCATTGACAAGCTGACCCGCAAGGATGTGAAGTTTGTATGGGGTCTGGAACACGAGAATGCTTTTAAGGAGTTAAAGACAAGATTGACTCAAGCTCCTGTCTTGACGTTACCCGAAGGGAATGAAGACTTGGTGGTCTATTAGGATGCTTCTATTCAGGATTGGGTTGCGTGCTGATGCAACGGGGAAGGGTTATAGCCTATGCGTCTGACAGTTGAAAATCTATGAGGACTAAGTACCCTACCCATGACTTGGAGCTAGCTGCTGTGGTCTTTGTATTGAAGATTTGGAAGCACTACTTGTACGGGACGAAGTGCACTATCTTCACTACCTAAGAGCTTGAAATAATTTTTGAGCAGAAGACCTCAATATGAGGCAAAGGGTGTGGTTAGAATTGATCAAGGATTATGATTTTGAGATCCAATAACATCGGGCAAGGCAACGTAGTGGCGGATGACCTTAGCCGAAAGGAGCGACCCGAGCCAATCCGGGTGAAAGCTTACCAGTTGGTGATGACCTCCGATAATGATGACACAGCTCAAGGGGGGGTTCAAGATGAGGCATGAAAGGATATCGCCTTAACTCCGAAAGGATGAAAGATCTAGTCTCAGAGTTGGGGTGAAAACACTCTCGGAGTTAGAACCCGCTTCGGATGGATGTGGATCCCTCGTTATGGAAACCTACGGGGGCGAATCATGGATGATGAAGCTCAGACGACTCGATACTCAAATCATCCGGTGCTGAAGAGTATCATGATATGAAGAAAGATTACGGTGCCGGGTATGAAGCGTGATGTAGCGGAGTATGTGAGCAAGTCTTACTTGCTTGCAAGTGAAGGAGGAGCATCAGAAGCCATACTACGAGAAGATCCAACCTTTTGATATACCCGAGTTGAAATGGGAGAAATCACCATGGACTTCATTACGAAGTTACAACGTACGGCAAGGGGGTACGATGCTATATGGGTGATAGTGACCGTTTGACGAAGAGTGCTTACTTTCTACCGATCGCGAGACATATTCATCTGAGAGGTTTGGGAATCTGTTCATCAAAGAGATCATGAGTGTCGTATGGTGTACCAGTGTCTATCGTGTCTGACCGTGACACTCGGTTTACATCCAAGTTTGGAAGAGATTCATGACGCGATGGGGACGAGGTTGCATATCAGTACGGCTTATCATCCTCAGACGGCATGGGGTCAGAGAGAAACTATACAGATGCTTGAGGATATGCTCTGAGCGCGTCAATGATTTTGGAGGAAGTTGGGACGAACACTTACCGTAATAGCTGAATTCTCATACAACAAAGTTATCATGCCAGCATTGGTATGCCACCATATGAGTTTCTATACGATAGGAAGTGTAGAACGCCTGTATGTTGGGGTGACATCGGACAGAAGGAGTTGGGGAGCGTGAAGTGATCGAGGCTACGACTAAAAAGTTGGTGAAGATCAAGGCCTTATGAAGGGGCAAAGATAGCAAAAGTCGTATGCTGACAAGTGGCGTAGACCGATTGAATTCAAGGTGGGTGATAAAGTTATGCTGAAGGTTTCACCTTGGAAGGGGATCATTCAGTTCAAAAAGGGGGTAAGCTGAGCCCGAGGTATATCGGACCTTTCCGAATCATGCTCGAGTAGGAGAGATGGCCTATAGTTGGAGCTACCAGATGAGTTAGTGGGATTCATCCAACATTCCATGTATCTCATCTGAGAAAGTGCCTAGCTGATGAAGATATAATTTACCACTGAAGACATTGAAGTGGATGAACGAATCAATTACGTAGAGCAACCAGTGGCACAATCATTGACTGAAGAGAAGAGATTACGGAATAAAGTGGTTCCACTGGTGCGAGTACAATGGAGGCACAGGAAGGGATCCGAGTCTACGTGAGAGACTGAGGAAGAGATGAGACAGCATTATCCACAACTGTTCGAGGAGTGAAAGGTTCGGGGACGAAACCTATATAAGGGGGGTGGACTTATAACACCCGGAAATTTTCAAAAAAAAAAGAAGAAGAAAAGAAAGAGAAGGAGAGGTGGCCTATAGGTTGGAGCTACCCGAGAGTTCAGTGGATTCATCCAACATTCCATGTATCTCATCCGAGAAAGTACTAGCTGATGAAGATATAATATACCACTGAAGGACATTGAAGTGGATGAACGACTCAATTACATAGAGCAACCAGTGGCAATCATTGACTGAAAAGAGAAGAGATTACGGAATAAAGTGGTTCCACTGGTGCGAGTACAATGGAGGCCCAGGAAGGGATCCGAGTCTACGTGAGAGACTGAGGAAGAGATGAGACAGTTATTCACAACTGTTCGAGGAGTGACGGTCGGGACGAAACCTATATAAGGGGGGTGGACTGATAACACCGGAAATTTTAAAAAAAAAAAGAAGAAAAGAAGAGAAGTATAAAGAAAGAAAGGTGGAATAACCCAAGTTAAGGGGTTAAAGTTGTGCAAGAGGCAAACTTTATTATTATGATGTTGAAAAAGAGGACATGGCCGCCCACTACCCTACTCCACACAACTGCTCGACTGCAAAAGCAAAAGAAAGAAGAACATCAGAGTTTCCATGGTTTTTAGAAAAGAAGAAGAAGATCGACTTGTAGGTAAGCTTTTCGTGTGTTTTGTTCTTTTCAGCTGAATTTTTAGCTTTTGGACCGAGTCCTATGTGTCCTCTGTATTCGGTTGTGTGTTTTTGGTGTGTTTAGGTGTTTGAACTCCAAGTGCTCTCGAGTTTGAGGAGTTTTACTCGAGGCTGCGTTAGGGAGTTTGGTCCCCGATTTTTTGTTTTAAACTTGTTTAGGGGCTGAAATGCATATAAAACTATCATTTTACAACTCACAGTGTGTTGGAAACGTATGCTTACCCCTGTTTACATGTGTGTGTGTGTTTGTGAATGTTTTGACTGAATCATGTAGTTGTATGCTTGTTCTAAGTGCTTAGCATGCTAGATTTGGCTAAAGAATACGTTAGGATGATGAATGGGGACTGAAATTAGTATAAGTTAGAAACTGGTAAACTGCCCATGCGCCTAACACTTTCCATGCGCCTAACACTGGCCGTGCGCCTGCATAGTACCCATGCGCCTAAGTTTTTCCCATGCCGCCCAATGCCTGTGCGCTGCTTAGTACCCATGCGCCTAAGGTTTTCCCATGAGCCTAAGTTTTTCCCATGTGCCCAAGTGTTCCCATGTGTCCAACTGCCTGTGCGCCTGCATGTACCGATGCGCCGCATAGTGCCCATGCGCCTAAGTTGACTTAGGATTTTCTGAAATATTAGGAAATATAAATTAATGATTAAGCCTGGAATGTTTTGGTGGTTATTTTGTCATGTTATGCATGTTTGTGGTCTGTTATTGATGTAACTATTACGTATTATTACGTGACTTTACATGTTGTGTAATGCTCTTATACATAAAGTATTACGTATAAAAAGCGAAAGATTAAAGATAATGAAAAGGGGAACATAAGAAATGAATGAAAGTCTTGCAAGCAAATTTAAAAAGGTTCACAACTCATTGAAGAGTTGCTCTAGCTCAACTATGTGCGATGTAGAATGCGATCTTGGCTAACCTATGAGGGTACACACAGGGGGGTCAGTCTTGGTGACTGATCATTATAATATGAAATTGGATCCTTGTCGCTAATCCAAGACTGAGGTGGCTTCGTGCTAATGATGGGGCAAGGCTAATGACAGGATCAGATAGAAGTGAAAGATATGAAAAGTGCGAAACGAACGATTATAAGTGATGATAAAAGATAATAATGATTATCAAGATGTATGTATGATGTGTGATCACGAACGAATGTAAAGGAGGTTTTACTAAAAGTAAAGTATTTATTATTTAAAACTAGAACTTACTAGCAACGTTGACTTTTTATGCATTTTCAGTTGGCAGGTAGCTTGTTGTGAGGATGGCACGAAGGGTGAAGCTACGTGGTGGGCAAAGACTGGCATCCATTTCATGCACGATAATGAGTGGTTTTGTAATACAACTAAGTGATATTTGTAATATTTTAACAAACGATGTATACTTGGCAAATGTATTTATTAAAGCATGAAATGGTTTTTGATGAATGATTCGCTGTAATGTTTTTTTACTTAATAAATCTAATATGTTTGATATAAATGAGGTTGTGATTGATCAACGTGGGGTTCCCGGGAACGGGGCCTTACAGTTTGCCAGCTAAGCAAGATTCACATTCATTAAAGGATTCCTGTCCTGTGGATTCAAGAATCCCTTCGGACTGAAGCCTTTTCATGCAAGCCTGCTTATGTGGCAAGTTTGCAATGCCATTGAAATGTATCATTAATTCAGATTTGATATGCTTTAGATTATATATGTTATTGTTGTTTGAATATCAATCTTATAAATACCATTTCGAGGTTTAGTCTTAAAATAAAAGACATCATTCATGCAGGCATAAATAAAAGCATTATAAAAACGTACTTGAATCCTTGTTCAAAACAATAAAGAAACTGAAATAATGTTTCTGGTCAAACCGGGAGCAAATAAACAATTATCTAAAGTAATTTCAAGACCACATGGACAAGAAAGATGATATGTTCCAATTGCTAGAACTGGATACTCTTTTCCCATCACCAACAATGAGATTCATGTCGTTGTTTCAGTTTCTTCCATTTCTCAGGCTACTAAAGACATTAATGATATGGTAATCAATCTAGTATAAATAACCATGTGTTATAGGAAATAGTGAAAAGTTCTATAACATAAATGAGAATACCTGAAGAAGTGTCTTCCCATTGGTCTTCTTCGCCCTCAGCTTAGCTAGATAGTCAGGGCAGTTACGTTTCCAGGGCCCCTGATCGCGTGGTAATAATTCAAGGTTTAATTGATCTAAAGTATGATTTTACATCATGATTATGGTGGAATAGTTTCAATTTGTTTATGTTTGATTTATAGTTTGGAGCTAAAGGAGGCTTATTTGGAGAATATAGAGCCAAACACGAAACTACAAGGACTGAAAATGTAAATATCAAAATTACAAAAAGGTACACAAATTGAGGTTTATACAGAGTATGATACACCGGTATGGGCATATAATACGTCGGGCAGCGTCATGGGCGGCGTATCAGTGGGCGTATCTGGAAACAATTACAGAAAGTTAGGCGTAGGAACACTGATTGGGCGTGATACGCCCAGGGTCGGCCTATCATGCGCCGGTCACCAACAACGTACTCCCGGATTTTATGGATTTTCAAGTTTATTTAAACCAAAATCAACCCCAATTCGATCTAGCACCTGGAGATGAAAAGTGATGAACTTTAGGTTTATTTTTGGCGTTCCAAGGTCCCCAATTCATCCACAAACATTCTCCAATTCAAGATTGAAGGCATATGAAGATGATGCGTGGCTAGGTCTTTATGATTGCTTTCGGGAGTACAATCTTGTCAAGTGAGACAATTGGTATGCTTTG